>ONZH01011846.1:0-18612 GCA_900303285.1 Rhinella marina
GGGGGTTGCTCGTTGTCCTGGGGATGATTCTCGTCTTGCTCGTCGTCCAGGGGTTAATTCCCGCTTGGATACTCATTTCTCTGAGGGGGAAATGCAGGCAAGTGCACGCGGGCCGGCGCGGTGATATGACGTCACCGCACCTGCCAGCGCACACTGGTGCTTCCAGGCGGAGGATCAAAGAGATTTGAAGTGCCCACAAATCTGCGGCAACTGTGTGATGCCATCATGTCAATATGGACCAAAATCTCTGAGGAATGCTTCCAGCACCTTGTTGAATCTATGCCACGAAGAATTGAGGCAGTTCTGAAGGCAAAAGGGGGTCCAACCCGTTACTAGCATGGTGTACCTAATAAAGTGGCCGGTGAGTGTATATATAGTCGCACACAACAACACAGTTATTAAACCTAACTACACTACACCGTCCCACTTAGAAATTCCACCCGCAAACTAGCTAAACATACACTAACACACAAGCACGTAAATTGCAGCACCCTCTCGAGCCTAAATACTAACTGTCCCTAGGGGAAAAGGGTTAAATACAAAATACTGGCAGGGAAAGGGTTGATATTCTGGGGGCAATGAATGAATGCTGTGGTGGCATAGGGATAATGGGCAATGAAGGGTTAATACTGGGGTAAAACGGTGGTGGTATAGGGAAGGGGTTAATAATAGAATATTGCAGGGCAATGTGCATTGGTGGTATAGGGTTTATGATCCAGGGGTTAATGCAGGGGGATTATCGTTGGTGGTATAGGGAAGGGGTTAAATGCAGGAGTAATACATTGGTGGTATAAGGAGGAGGTTAATATTTGCAGGGGATTCGTTGGTGGTATAGGGTTTAATACTCAGTCAGCCTAGGGGGGTTGCTCGTTGTCCTGGGGATGATTCTCGTCTTGCTCGTCGTCCAGGGGTTAATTCCCGCTTGGATACTCATTTCTCTGAGGGGGATGGTTCTTGCTTGTAGGGGCTGCAAGGCTCAATTGATGAGCGTTGCGCCACAGCACTAATTAAATCTGGCTCCCAAGCAGCCCGCGCTGCCGCGTGCACGCACACCTGCAGGCAAGTGCACGCGGGCCGGCGCGGTGATATGACGTCACCGCACCTGCCAGCGCACACTGGTGCTTCCAGGCGGAGGATCAAAGAGATTTGAAGTGCCCACATATCTCCGGCGCTGTAATTACAGCTCCGGAGATACGCGGCATACAGGGGCAGGGAAGCCTTTTGTGTCCCTGTTATGTTAAACATCTCTGCCGCTGCCGGAGGTGTCTAACATCAATCTCTGTCTTTTGATGTGCCCGAGACTGGACTTTATTGTCCAGTCATCAGGGTGACATCTTCCTCCTGCAGACCCGCAGGTATGCGCCTGCAGAAGGATACAGCTGCTGGGGGGGGACACCCGTGAATGGGGGTCATTTAACGTATATATAGAAATGCATGTAATAGAGGGGCATACATGCATATCTATTAATATACCTATATATTGCACCATGACTGGGGATATAAAGGATTACTAGGGGCATATGTACGTAGGACTCCTGGGGGTGTATATATACAGTGCCTTGCGAAAGTATTAGGCCCCCTGGAACTTTTCAACCTTTTGCCACATTTTAGGCTTTAAACAAAAAGATATAACATTTTAAATTTTTGGTGAACAATCAACAACAAGTGGGTCACATTTGTGAAGTGGAACGAAATGTATTGGATCATTTAACCTTTTTTTGTAATAATAAAACTGAAAAGTGTGGCGTGCAAAATTATTCAGCCCCCTTGCATTAATACTTTGTTGCGCCACCTTTTGCTGCGATTACAGCTGCAAGTCGCTTGGGGTATGTCTCTATCAGTTTTGCACATCTAGAGACTGAAATTCTTGCCCATTCTTCCTTGCTAAACAGCTCAAGCTCTTTGAGGTTGGATGGAGAGCGTTTGTGAACAGCAGTTTTCAGCTCTTTCCACATATTCATAATTGGATCCAGGTCTGGACTTTGACTTGGCCATTCTAAGACCGGGATATGTTTATTTTTGAACCATTCCATTGTAGATTTTGCTTTATGTTTGGGATCATTGTTTTGTTGGAAGATAAATCTCCGTCCTAGTCTCAGGTCTTTTGCAGACTCCAACAGGTTTTTATCCAGAATGGCCCTGTATTTGGCTCGGTCCATCTTCCCATCAATTTTAACCATCTTCCCTGTCCCTGCTGATGAAAAGCAGGCCCAAACCATGATGCTGCCACCACCATGTTTGACAGTAGAGATGGTGTGTTTTGCTTTTACGCCAAACATATCGTTTTGCATTGTTTCCAAAAAGTTGGATTTTGGTTTTATCTGAGCAGAGCACCTTCTTCCACATGTTTGGTGTGTCTCCCAGGTGGCTTGTGGCAAACTGTAAACCAGACTTTTTATGGATATGTTTGAGAAATGGCTTTCTTCTTGCCACTCTTCCATAAAGGCCAGATTTGTGAAGTGTTCGACTGATTGTTGTCCTATGGACAGACTCTCCCACCTCAGCTGTAGATCTCTGCAGTTCATCCAGAGTGATCATGGGCCTCTTGGCTGCATCTCTGATCAGTCTTCTCCTTGTTTGAGATTAGAGATGAGCGAGCATGCTCGGCTGAGCGTACTCGGGAGCAATTTTCGAGTAGTAACGTACGCATCTTCTAATCTGTACGCTAATGCGTACGCATCTTGTAATTTGTACGCATTAGCGTACAAATTTATAAGATGCGTACGCATTAGTGTACAGATTATAAAATGCGTACGCTACTACTCGAAAATTGCTCCCGAGTACACTCGGCCGAGCATGCTCGCTCATCTCTATTTGAGATGAAAGTTTAGAGGGACGGCCAGGTCTTGGTAGATTTGCAGTGGTCTGATACTCCTTCCATTTCAATATGATCGCTTGCACAGTGCTCCTTGGGATGTTTAAAGCTTGGGAAATCTTTTGGTATCCAAATCCGGCTTTAAACTTCTCCACAACAGTATCACGGACCTGCCTGGTGTGTTCCTTGGTCTTCATGATGCTCTCTGTGCTTTAAACAGAACCCAGAGACTATCACAGAGCAGGTGCATTTATACGGAGACTTGATTACACACAGGTGGATTCTATTTATCTTCATCAGTCATTTAGGACAACATTGGATCATTCAGAGATCCTCAATGAACTTCTGGAGTGTGTTTTCTAAACTGAAAGTAAATGGGCCGAATAATTTTGCACGCCACACTTTTCAGTTTTATTATTACAAAAGAAGGTTACGTGATCCAATAAATTTTGTTCCACTTCACAATCGTGACCCACTTGTTGTTGATTCTTCACCAAAAATTTTAAATGTTATATCTTTTTTGTTTGAAGCCTGAAATGTGGCAAACGGTTGAAAAGTTCCTTATGTGTGTGTGTATATATTTATACGTATATAAACCTGCTTGTAGTGTCGGTTTTCAAGTATTTAAATGCTCCCACTGTCGTCTTCAGACTCTGGGACGGCTTCACTCTTAATCTTCTTGGTTGATCCACGTAGCACCTCAATTGTGGAATGGCCTCCTTTCAGACTTTCTTTCATCTTAATTGAAGACTCTGTCGTCAATGAAGTTCTTCCATGGACAGATACGTACGTCTGTACAAGGCAGGTCAGAATTTTTTAAATTCTAACTGCGGGAAAGAACACCGCACCAACTGTCATTCAGTCCATCCCTTACGAACTCCACCACTTTTAGGATTGGAGTGGCAAATACTGTAGTAAAGGAGGGGCCTGTCCCTAGAGTGCCCTACATTTGTCCCCATTCACACACCAAAACCCATGTTGTCCCACCCCCACCCAACACTAGAACATCCAATAACAAATATGTAATACTATGGGGTTTCAGGATGGCAACAGTACTACATCCTGAACCCTCATAGGAAACCAAATGAAGTCCCTGGCTTGAGATTTCACGGGAGTTATGTCCCGAGCCTTCTTCTCCAATTAGTTTCGTTAAAGGGAGTCTGTCAGCAGGATATGCTGTATAGAGATAATGACATGTCTGTATTGGTCTTAGTGCTGTCATTCTAAATATCTCATTCTTAATGTCATCAGAGCTGTACTTTCCACAAAAAAGCGTTTTAATTCATATTATAATTATCCACATAAGGAACCCAAGGGGATGTCCTGGGGGCCGGTGGAGCCCAGTCACGCCGCATATTTTCGAGCCCAGCACCACCCTCCCGCTAATTATTCACTCCCCTTCATCGCTGTGTTCTCCTCCGGCTACGGCGAATCCCGCGCATGCGCAGTACCTAGTAGGAGAACACAGCGATGAAGGGGAGTGAATAATTAGCGGGAGGGCGGTGCTGGGCTCGAAAATATGCGGCGTGACTGGGCTCCAACGGCCCCCAGGACATCCCCTTGGGCTCCTTATGTGGGTAATTATAATATGAATTAAAACGCTTTTTTGTGGAAAGTACAGCTCTGATGACATTAAGAATAACATATTTAGAATGACAGCACTAAGACCAATACAGAGATGTCATTATCTCTATACACCATATCCTGCTGACAGAATCACTTTAAGTTCCGTCTGGTTCTGTTGTAATTGGTCCACCAGTCTCTTGACCCTCCGGTAGATTAGGCATAGTCCCATGTACATAATGATGACCAGAACCAGGACAACTATCACCGGGTGAATTAAAAGGTTGAAAAATGAAGTGGCCTTTGGACTATAGTCAAAAAGGCTGTCCCGCCACGAAACCTTGAAGTTTTTTTCTAATGCTGTTGTGATTTCCGTAATTTTGGTTTTGTCATGGCCCGATTCTCAGTCTCTCGAAGATCCTTAAAGGGGTATTCCCATCTCACCAATGTAGTTTGTATAGTTAGATATAGCCATACCAATATTATTACTAATAGAATGTTTTTATTTAAAATATACCGTTTAGAAGATTTGCCTATTTGTATAGGCATTGTCCCACACACATCTGTCAGGCCGTTGCCCCTAGTTACGACCACAGTGGCCATGTAGTAGTGGTGGCCGGCTTGCTCTTGTTCAAACCTTCTCTGAGGTAACTGCTGTATTGTGAACGCACATGGCATGAGCATGCGGAGACACATCTTAGGGTTGTAGCATTTTTGTCTGCACTTCCAAAATGCAGAGAAACGGATCATGTTCCAAGATCAATTCATCTCTATGGAGCAGGATCCGTTTATTAAGTCTGCGTTTTGGATGGATCCTGACAATGGGGTTTTGGGCTGGTAGCATCCAAAACACAGATGTGAAAGTACCCTAAGATGTGTCTGTGCATGCTCATGCAATGTGCGTTCACAATACAGCAGTTACCTCAGAGCGGGTTTGAACAACAGCAAGCTGACCACCACTACTACATGGCCACGGTGGCCTTAACCAGGGGCAACGGCCTGACTGATGTGTGTGGGACAATGCCCATACAAATAGGCAAAACTTCTAAGCGGTACATTTTATATAAATACATTCTATTAGTAAAAATATTGGTATGGCTATATCTAACTATTCAAACTACATTTGTGATATGGGAATACCCCTTTAAGTATCTCCTCTTCTTGGCTGAAATCTAGAAGGAGATGCTGGAGTTCTCTACTGAAACCGAGCGGTATCTTCTGGAGTCTCACAGGAGTGTCCGGACGGATGTCAAGTCTCTTCTCCGGGTTAATCGGTGTTCTTCCTTGTTGTTCTGCGACGTCTAGACCTAAGGGTGCAATATGCTCCTGGGAGGAGTTTTCCTCTCTTGGTTCAGTTAGTTCTATAAATTTTGAATTACATATTTTGCCCCTGGTAACAACACCAATACCCCTGTCCCACGTATTTCAGATGGGAGGAGGGTATTGGGCTGGCCTTCATCTCACAGGACCCCTCGGTCTTCCAACACTGGTGTCTAATCACCTGATCCTGACTCACTTGACAGAGGATGGCATCCTCTTTCCTCCAACCTCCTTCTGTGTCAAACAGATAAGGATGGCCTCCCTCATAGGTCAGAACGTCCGAGGGGAGCTGTGGATGAAGTACCGTCCGGTTATTCACCACAATTCCTAGGATAATGGCACTGTATCCCTTCCTAAGAATACCAGATACAGGTGCCAAAGACGACGCAGTACAAGTAAGATTCTTACATCCGTGCCACTGCACCACCCACCAGTTGGTGTGATTGGCTGCAAAGGGAGAGATCAGGGGACTTACCGTTGGCGGAGGTTGAATGGGTAGTGTCCGTTATACAAGGATGATACAATATGTTTAAGGTTGTCCGAGAGTTCACTTTGGACTTGCGTACATGCCAGGGCAAGCTGAGCTCTGTCCTGCTCTTCCAAGAGACCCACAACTAGCCTTCTAAACCTCTCTCGCAGAGCCGAAGATAGGTAGTGGCAGCTATGTGTGACTGCTGTAAACCCTCTAAGACGTGGTTTACATCAAGCTGGGTCTTTAATCCTTCTCCGGTGTGTCTCGCAACGTCCCCAAGTTTACTTCTCAGGACTTCCATTTCCATAGTGTTCAGGGCGCCCACTCCCAATGTACCTCCGCCTAGTCCCATGGCAGCCAGATCTCTTCTCCCCCTGTACTTCCTGTGTCGAGGATCGTCTTTTCTTACCTCTTGCCCCTCCTCTATCCAACCTCTTAACATTTCAATTTGGTTCCTCACAAACTCCTCACATCTGTGATCCCAATGGTCAACTCTGAAATCATCCACGGAAATTCTCCAGGTGTAGAGGATGAATTTCGTACCCGTGATGATATTCCATGAGGATGACAGTTGAGGACCTATGAGATCTGCCAATTGATGGATAGGGACGTTGCAGGAGTCTAAATGAGGTTTCACAGTTTGGAGACCTTTCGTTTCATAGGGGATCCTCACCACCGTTACGCACACTTGTCCTCTACCTTTGAGCGGGTACCACTGATCACTCTTTCCAGCCTGTAACACTAGTTTTCCTACCTATTTGGATTTGGATAGATAGACCCACTGAGTAAAAGTCCAACACCCTTCATCTACTGCCTCGCAAAAAAGTCCACTTAAATGAACCATCTATATTGATACCTCGGGGTCTTTCCAATCGGAAGACACATATCTATTCCGGTATTCCTCAGTCATAGGGGTACCGTCCATCCATACATCCACTGTAGGGGTATTCACCCCATTACACACTAAATTCCACCTTCAGGGGTTAGTGTCCGACATTACGATCTGGGTGTCCTGGTCCCAGTGGGCATAGGTGATGAAATAGTATCCCGTAACCTCCAGTACACAGTTGTCTCTCATGATGGTGATCATGAAAGACCATATGGATGGAGATCCATCTAACTGAGTATACCTTAGATCCTTGGCATCGGTCTGTACCTTTAAAACTGTTGCTCGATACAAGCCCTCCAGTTTTACCGGACCACTCTGATCATTCCGTAAGGCTTGACCAGAGTTACTGCAGTTTAACTTTAGCATCATTACACTGGTTTGTAAGTAATCTGTGGACATATGTCCCTGAGCATAACTGGATTCCCTAGTGATAATCATCTGGAAATCCCTCAACATACAATAAGCTTTTAGGGTGCCTTTTACAGGGATGGGTCTATCAAAATATGTCCTTACCCGCAAACCATCGTGACTATCCTTTCTAGTGACGGTAGCCTTAAGGATATACCAGCCACTATACTCTGCCTCAGTGACATCTTCAGGACTCAGAACTCCTTCCTTCGTGCACAACACCGTGGTAGTTTTGGCTTCCACTTGCTTGTAAGGATGCAAGTGAGGGTCCCTAGACACCCATCTGAAAGATTTGATAGGTGTTGGATCTGAGTCCTGAAAATGTCTAAAGTAGGCACTGTTGGGTAACTTCCTCCACCGTATTGGACATTCCTGGCCAGTATAATTTGTCCTTTAAAAGAGACAAGAGTTTATCCTGGCCAAGGTTGATGATTTAGTCTCGTCAGCTCTGCTTGCAGATTCTGTGGGACCACAGGGAGAGGAAGTTGCTGTCTACCGGTATCATAACACAGGATCCCCTGTTGTATTGACCAGGGATGCTGTGGTGATGTGATGTGTGTCATTAGAAGAGGTTCTTTGGTTTGCTCCTCTTCAAATGACACAGGGCCATCTTTCAGGTTGGTACGCCTAATTTCAATCCAGTATGCTGGTAGTGGTGAGCCCAGAGGGTCCCAGACACTGCTGCCAGTCTGGCCATTTTGTCCGCCTTGTTGTTGCCCAATGTCAACGGTTCGTCACCTTTCTGATGAGCAGGGATTTTAATGATGGCTGCTTCCGTTGGGTGTGCCTTGCCCCATTCCCACAGTTCCTTCAGGACCGACACATGGGCCAGAGGTTTGTTTTGGCTGTCGAGAAATCCCGGTCTTTTCCATGTGTCCAGATGCAGGGTGAGGGAACGAACTACATATGAACTATTGCTATATATAGTTCATTTCCCTAGGGGCTGGAGGAGCAGAGCATCCTTAACAGCCTCCAGTTCTGCCCGCTGTGCCGACATGACCTGGCAACCTGACAAGACTCTGGGTTCCTGTGGTCTCATCCAGTACAGCAAAACCTGTCACATACGTCCCATCCATGTAGAATCGAGAGCCATCAACAAAGATGACTCTGTCCTCTGGATGTCTGTCGGTCCTGAACATTTGTGGCGCATTGACCTGCGCCGGTTGTCCACAGTCATGTTTGGTTCCAGTCATGTTCAGTAACTGGGACAGAACATACTTGGCTTTGTGGATCACCTTCAGATTCCGCCAACTGAGATCCATAATCCATCTCTCGAATCTCTGTTGAAAGACTCCGGGAAGTGTATCACGGAGCAAGAGGACCAAAGGAGAATGTGGAGTCTGTAAGGTGAGGGGCTTGAAGCCTACAATATGCTCGGTGGTTGTGACGGAATAGTGTATGGCTGCCAGTTGTTTTGCACACTCATCGAACCCGTCCCTGAATGCACCTGTATGGCCATTTCCCCTTCTGGATGGGGAGTGGCCAATACAGGGGCAGAGGAGACATCCCTTTTCAGGATAGAAAAGGCCTCTTCCTGCGCATAAGACCAACCCTTGAGTGAGGGCTCTTCTCCTCGGAGGAGTTCAAAGACAGGTTTCGCTTTGGCAGCGAAATCCTCTATGAACTCCCTCATGAAGTTGGCAACTCACAGGAATTTTCTCAAATCCTGTAAAGTGCCAGGCCTAGGTAACTTTACCATGGCTTCCACTCTGGCCGCCATGATACCTTTGGCTCCAAAAGATATTTGGACCCCAAGGAAAGTCGCCTCTGCTTTAGCCAAATTTGCCTTGTGGGGACTCAACTTGAGTCCGGCCTTGGCCAGGAGTCCCAACAGCTCTCTCAACAGAACCAAGTGCTCTTCCATGGTTTCTGTGTGTAAGAGCAAGTCGTCCACGAATTGAAGAAGGCATTCCAGTCTCGAAAACACACTCAGTACGGCTGTTAATGCCTGGTGAAGTACACAAAACATGTACTGTTTGTTCCCCACTGTAAAGGCAAATTTGTACCGGCAGTTCTCAGTCAGTTCAATAGAAAAGAACCTGTTGGCTACATCTATGGTCGAGAATACGCGACTTTTGCCGCTTATCCTGGCCATGATGTCGGGAGTCTGTGCCACCACCGGGGCGGACATTGGGGTGTATTTATTAAGGACACGGAGGTCTATGGTGAGCCTCCATGCATTGGTGTCCATCTTCTTAACTGGCCAGAGGGCATTGTTGCATTTTGAATTTCCCTCTATAACCACACCCCTCGTCATCAATTCTTGGACAGTGTCCATAATTGACTGGGTGGCTTCTGACAGAAATCGGTATTGGTGTGGAGGTGGAGGATCGGGACCTTGTATGTCCACCTGAACTCCAATCAGTCTGCCACAGTCATTTTTGCTCTGGGCCCACAGATTGGGATACTCGTACAATGGGCTCGAGGTCTGAATTGTGTGAGACCTCTGGCCACTTGTGCTCGAGTATGCCAGCCGAATTTTCAATGGTTGGCAAAGCTGGACCCAGACACTGGTATTGAATGACAAGCACCTTAGATTGTCTGGGACCTTTACACACAATGCCGTTTGCCAGATCTATGAAACACCCATGTTGGGTCATTACTTCAGTTCCGATGATGTTATCAGAACCAGGGTAATGCCACATTGGGATTCTGAGGGTCATGTATTTGGCAATCTGGACAATAACTTCTTCGATTCTGTGGGCCCTTACCCCCCCTTTTTGGTGATCAAATCCGATCACCAGACACTGAGGGCTGTTGGGGTGTAAATCACGTTTGACATTCGTAATGGAAATCTCCGCACCAGTGTCAAGCATGATTTTCATGTCTTGATCTTTTATTCTGGCCTTAATGTGTGGTCTCCCTGAAGAATCCAGAATGATGGGATATACTGGTGCCAAATCTTTAGGGATCCCTGATCTTCAATCAGTTTCCACCAGACTCCCAGTAGGTACCTGTGAGGTACATACTGCCACTTGTGGGTTCTCCCCTTGAAGACTTGGTGTGGATTCCTTGGATTCCACACCCGTTGCTGTATAAGCTGGGGTATTCACAACGGCCACACATTTTGGTGTGTGCCCTTGTGAAAGCCCATATTTTTTTTCCACCTGTTCCCCCACTGTTTTGGAATAATTAGGTTTCATCCTGAAACCATTATTATTGCCAGATTTTTCCGGATTGGCACGATTCCATGGCCATTGTGGACAGTTCCTTTTTATGTGCCCGTATTGTAAACACAGGAAGCATCGAACGCTTCCTGTCTTTTCCAATGGCGGGGCCATGGGGCAAACGGTTGGATTTGATTTAGTGTGCTGTACACGTTCATCTTGAGATCTAACGTGTACAGGCAAACGCTCCCTCACTTTGATGGATTTCTTATTGTGCAGTATATCTTGTCTATACTGATCAATAATCATGGCCACATCCATAAGAGATGGTTCCCTAGCTGCACTCAGCCGGATTGCAGTATCAAGGTATGGGAATTTTTCCACAAACATGCGGATCATGCCTTGTGGAATTCCGATACCCTGATCCTTCGTTACCTTCGTGTACATTGCCTCAAATTGACTACACATAGACAACGGCTCATCATGTATAGTGGGTTTGAATTTTGTCAGGATGTCTGGAGTAACGTCCCAATGGCTCCTTATCATGAAACTGGCCATGTTTAAATTGCGTTCTCCCCGTTACCTCATACCTCTGGTTCAGATGTGTAGGTAACCATAATTTGAATAACTCCATGCGATATTCGGGAGCCACAGAATATTTGTTACAGTTACCCTCGAAGATATCACATGAAGTGAACTGATCTACTTGAGGATTGTACTTTGGGATCTCCTTGCTTATCCGTAACAGGAAATTTATCCTTTCCATACTAGTATGATTAGGATAAAATTCCTCCTGTCTTACTGGACGAGTTGGTGGATTGGAAGTGGTATGCATTGTTTGCCAACCACTTCCCCCTGCCCAAATGCTGTCCTGATCCTGGATACGGCTGCTATGTCTGTTCTCCATGGGTGTTGGGGAGAACTGAAGCATCCATTCCACCTGTTCCCTAGTGTCTAGAGCAGGCATCCCCAAACTGCGGCCCTCCAGCTGTTGTAAAACTACAACTCCCACAATGTCCTGCTGTAGGCTGATAGCTGTAGGCCGTCCGGGCATGCAGGGAGTTTTGCAGCATCTGGAGGGCTGCAGAATGCCTGGTCTAGAGCCTCGGCTGTTTGATCCGTGGGAGACGTCGGCGCCGTTGCCGCTGTCTCCCCCTGTGCCCCTCTCAACTGTACACTGGGCCTTTTCTTGGAGCTGAGTTTCTAATGAGTGTACCTGTTTGTAATTTTCAACACAACAATTGCAGTGAAAATTTGCGGTGTTGGAAACTTCCTCTGCCCTTCTTGTGTTGGCGAGTGTCTCTGTATGTTCTGGCCTCCAAATGTTCTCCTCAAAGGTGTGAACCAATTTAGCTAACATTTGGAGCTGTTTGTTAGTCTTATTAAACACACTCCTACTGATGCATATTTTATCATGTGCGTATGCTTGGTCCAATAAATTGGACCATAGCATCTCTGTGGATTTGTACGTAGTAGGAATAATGGGGTTGAACGTGCTATGTTTAGCTAAGGCTACTTTCACACTTGCGTTTGCAGGATCCGTTTGTGAGATCCGTCCAGGCTCTCACAAACTGATCCGTCATGATAATACAACCGCCTGCATCCTTTCTGAACGGATCCATTTGTATTATCTTTTACATAGCCAAGACGGATCCGTCATGAACTCCATTGAAAGTCAATGGAGGACGGATCCGTTTTCTATTGTGTCAGACAAAACGGATCCGTCCCGTTTGGATCAGTTTCCATCAAGCGGACACCAAAATGCTGCAGGCCGCGTTTTAGTGTCCACCTCCAAAACGGAATGGAGACTGAACTGAAGCAAACTGATGCATTGTGAACCGATCCTTTTCCATTCAGAATGCATTAGGACAAAACTGATCAGTTTAGGACCGTTTGTGAGAGCCTGTGATGGATCTCACAAACGGATCCTGCAAACGCAAGTGTGAAAGTAGCCTAAGTGTTGCAGTGTGGAGAAGTCCATACTCACTTTTTTGGGAGGATGCCATCTTCTCTGGTGATGACTCTTGTTGTCCTTCTTTTGCTGCTTGGAGAAGGTCCTCTAGTATCTGGAACGTCTTCTCCCGACCAGCTGGACTTCTTCTGCTCAGCACCAACAGTGATGGTCCTCTCCCAGTCCTCTCTTCTTCTTTGGATCACTTGCACGTTGTTTTTTTTCCGGGTCGTGTAAAGGCAACAGAAAAATCGTTACACAAAAAAACCCAAAAGATTTAGGTTCTCTGCGAAAGGTATTGGTCTGTATTCAGCTCTGACTGAGAAATGGCGTACATGTCCGAATTACCAGGCCTTTGGACGCACAAAAACCACAGTCCATGTCCCTCTTGCCTTGCTAATTCACAGAATAAGCGATTTTCTCACCAAAGCCAAACACAGACACAAATTCCCAGCAGTGGGCCTTGCTCGCCGGTGTTAAAGGAAATCTTAATCTAATATATAAAGCTGAGTGTATGTGTGTGTGTGTATGTCCGCTAAAGGAATCCGCACCGCTGCAGCTACAATCACAAAATTTGGCACACATGTACATCAGGTGTCTGGGAAGGTTTTAGAACAGTTTTCAGCTCTCCAGGACGTACCGTTCCTGAGATGTTCCCAAAAAATGCATTAGCCAATAGTAGCCTGGTCACATGACCCTTATCAGCCAATAGAAGCTCACAGGCAGTTAGTCTTCACACACCAGGTTTCTATGACAACCTAGCCAGTTCACTGCTGTAGGTCTGCATTAAAGAGGCAGAGCACTGTGGATGACAATGGTAAGAGTATTCCAGTTACCGTAACTATAACTTATGTTTTAGACTAACTCATCATCAATCATTACCTCATATAATGTAAATTTCACATATTTACCGTTCAGTAGGAATAAAAGATGTATTCTTCCACTGCTACCCACCTTCCTCCTAAATTACGATGGCATCGACCTGTAATTCAGGCCACTGTCAAAAGAAGGACTTAAAAGCCCCACCCCCAGATCCCACTAAGTCACGCCCCTGACTCAGGCCACGCCCCTTCCATGTCGCATTTGACCGGGATTAAAAATATAGGTAAAAATCGCCTTCTGTCAGCTGCAGGGGAGGGAGGGAGGGTGACTTTCTCCCTGCAGCTTATTGCACAGTGCTGCTGCTGAGAGTGAGCTGTTCAAAAGGACATCCCTGTGTCCATCCAGGCCCTGCGCATGACAGAGGACAGGAAGTCTGAAAGCCGGATAGACACAGGGATGGTCACCCTAGGGGCAGGCTGATGTTAGGGTGGCCAGATGTCCGGCTTTAGTCTGGACAGTCCAGTTTTCTGGCTACCTGTTCTCCGTCCGACACAGTGCCTGGATAGACACAGGGATGTCCACTGTTTCAGTAGCTCACACTCACTAGGGTCTAGGGTCTTGGAGTCTAGGGCAATCAATAGAGATAGCCCTCTTTTCATCATACCTACCTGGCTTGGCACGAGATCCTTCCTACCACGGATTTGAATTTGCCTGATCAGTTATCTTCTTTTTTGTTTTGCACTTTTTTTTGGTCGGTCTTTTAACATTTATATACCAATAAAAGTTATATTTTATGAGATGGTTTCTTCTGTCAGATGGTAGTATTTCGATCCATCTGCTCCATGTATCAATAGACGCACTGGTGTCTTATTGACCAGCTCCTGAGAGTTAGTAGCTCACCCTCAGACAGCTTCTCCTCCGTGTCTTCACGGAGCCAGGGGGGGCGTGGCCTCATGTTTAGTGGTGTGTCTTCATGGGAACTGGGGGCGCTGTTTCACGTTTGGGGGAATGGCCGGTGAGGTCTGGCTTTCTGGGGTGAAGACAGTGGCCACTCTAGCTGCTGTGGAGGTCACAGTTAAAGGGGCGGGCAGCTGTGGAGGTCACAGTTAAAGGGACGGGCTGCTGTGGAGGTCACAGTTAAAGGGGCGGGCTGCTGTAGAGGTCACTGTTAAAGGGGCGGGTAGCTGTAGAGGTCACTGTTAAGAGGGCGGGCTGCTGTAGAGGTCACTGTTAAAGGAGTGGGCCGCTGTAGAGGTCACTGTTAAAGGGACGGGCTGCTGTAGAGGTCACTCTCGATATCTTTTAACGACACACACACACACACAAACAGTAAATGAAATGAATATACCCGGTTCGCCCGGGTACTTCAGCTAGTTATTAATAGAGATGAGCGAGTAGTGTTCGATCGAGCCGGTATTCGATCGAATACTACGCTATTCGGCATACTCGATTTCAATCGAGTATAACGGCGATGGCGCACTTAGAATTCGTTTCCCCTCCCACCTTCCCTGGCGCTCTTTTTCCACCAATCAACATGCAGGGGGGGTATGACAGGCCCGCGGAGCACGCTGGCAGCGCGAAAATAGCGTCTACATGGATTGGCTGGAAAAACCATGTGACCTCGAATATTAAAAACTCAGCTCTTCCTGCTCGTTCGCATATGCTGCGTGAACTTAGTCAGGGACAGAGGCTGGAGAAGGGACAGATAGGTTTTAGCTGTTGGACAGGCAGGAGCGTGATTAAAAGCCCTTATCAGGGCTACTATAGTGCAGTACAGTGATAGCTTTACTACAATATACAGTCTGCAGAGAACGGCTGCTGTATTCAGGGATAGCTGCTGGAGTAGGGACAGAGAGAGGCATTAGTGGTGTATTAGGTGCTCTGCTACATACCAAACTATATTTGGCACTACTGTTCTGCGTTTTTTGGCTGCAAAACCCTGTTATATACCTAGTGTGTATATGCACCATCTGATCTTCTGGCAGTATACGGCTTTTTTTTTTAAATACAGTTTCTTTGGCTCTAGTGTTCTGGGTTCTGTGTGCCTGCAATACCCTTTTTGTATACCAGGTGTAAATACCCACCGTCTGACCTGTTAGTACACGGCTGTGTACCTAGAAATATATTTAAAAAAAAAAGCCTTTTCATTGGCACCTGTACTTTGCGTTCTCTTGCAAAATAATTGTATATACGTAGTCTTCATACACACCGTCTGATCTGTTTGTACACGGCTGTGTACCTAGAAATATATTAAAAAAAAAAAGCCTTTTCATTGGCACCTGTACTTTGCGTTCTCTTGCAAAATAATTGTATATACGTAGTGTTCATACACACCGTCTGATCTGTTTGTACACGGCTGTGTACCTAGAAATATATTTTAAAAAAAGCCTTTTCATTGGCACCTGTACTTTGCGTTCTCTTGCAAAATAATTGTATATACGTAGTGTTCATACACACCGTCTGATCTGTTTGTACACGGCTGTGTACCTAGAAATATAAAAAAAAAAAAGCCTTTTCATTGGCACCTGTACTTTGCGTTCTCTTGCAAAATAATTGTATATACGTAGTGTTCATACACACCGTCTGATCTGTTTGTACACGGCTGTGTACCTAGAAATATATTTTTAAAAAAAGCCTTTTCATTGGCACCTGTACTTTGCGTTCTCTTGCAAAATAATTGTATATACGTAGTGTTCATACACACCGTCTGATCTGTTTGTACAAGGCTGTGTACCTAGAAATATAAAAAAAAAAAAGCCTTTTCATTGGCACCTGTACTTTGCGTTCTCTTGCAAAATAATTGTATATACGTAGTGTTCATACACACCGTCTGATCTGTTAGTACACGGCTATGTACCTAGAAATATAAAAAAAAAAAAGCCTTTTCATTGGCACCTGTACTTTGCGTTCTCTTGCAAAATAATTGTATATACGTAGTGTTCATACACACCGTCTGATCTGTTTGTACACGGCTGTGTACCTAGAAATATATTTAAAAAAAAGCCTTTTCATTGGCACCTGTACTTTGCGTTCTCTTGCAAAATAATTGTATATACGTAGTGTTCATACACACCGTCTGATCTGTTTGTACACGGCTGTGTACCTAGAAATATAAAAAAAAAAAAGCCTTTTCATTGGCACCTGTACTTTGCGTTCTCTTGCAAAATAATTGTATATACGTAGTGTTCATACACACCGTCTGATCTGTTTGTACACGGCTGTGTACCTAGAAATATATTTTTTAAAAAAGCCTTTTCATTGGCACCTGTACTTTGCGTTCTCTTGCAAAATAATTGTATATACGTAGTGTTCATACACACCGTCTGATCTGTTTGTACACGGCTGTGTACCTAGAAATATAAAAAAAAAAAAAGCCTTTTCATTGGCACCTGTACTTTGCGTTCTCTTGCAAAATAATTGTATATACGTAGTGTTCATACACACCGTCTGATCTGTTTGTACACGGCTGTGTACCTAGAAATATAAAAAAAAAAAAGCCTTTTCATTGGCACCTGTACTTTGCGTTCTCTTGCAAAATAATTGTATATACGTAGTGTTCATACACACCGTCTGATCGGTTTGTACACGGCTGTGTACCTAGAAATATATTTTTTAAAAAAGCCTTTTCATTGGCACCTGTACTTTGCGTTCTCTTGCAAAATAATTGTATATACGTAGTGTTCATACACACCATCTGATCGGTTTGTACACGGCTGTGTACCTAGAAATATATTTTAAAAAAAGCCTTTTTATTGGCACCTGTACTTTGCGTTCTCTTGCAAAATAATTGTATATACGTAGTGTTCATACACACCGTCTGATCTGTTTGTACACGGCTGTGTACCTAGAAATATATTTAAAAAAAAAAAAAGCCTTTTCATTGGCACCTGTACTTTGCGTTCTCTTGCAAAATAATTGTATATACGTAGTGTTCATACACACCGTCTGATCTGTTAGTACACGGCTGTGTACCTAGAAATATATTTAAAAAAAGCCTTTTCATTGGCACCTGTACTTTGCGTTCTCTTGCAAAATAATTGTATATACGTAGTGTTCATACACACCGTCTGATTTGTTTGTACACGGCTGTGTACCTAGAAATATATTAAAAAAAAAGCCTTTACATTGGCACCTGTACTTTGCGTTCTCTTGCAAAATAATTGTATATACGTAGTGTTCATACACACCGTCTGATCTGTTTGTACACGGCTGTGTACCTAGAAATATATTAAAAAAAAGCCTTTTCATTGGCACCTGTACTTTGCGTTCTCTTGCAAAATAATTGTATATACGTAGTGTTCATACACACCGTCTGATCTGTTTGTACACGGCTTTGTACCTAGAAATATATTAAAAAAAAGCCTTTTCATTGGCACCTGTACTTTGCGTTCTCTTGCAAAATAATTGTATATACGTAGTGTTCATACACACCGTCTGATCTGTTTGTACACGGCTGTGAAGGCAAAATATTGTAACCAAAAAAAAATAAAATGCGGAGGGGGGCTAGCGGAATCGGACGAGGACGGGGGCGCGGAAATGCTGTTGGTGGCCTTGTTGAAGCCAGTGGGGATACAATGCGTGCTGGTGAGGGTCAGCCAGGATCCCAGTCATCCAGAATCCCTGCCTTTATGGGACAGTTAAGCAGGGGGCGGGTTACACCGCTGTTGAGGCCTGAGCAGGTTGAACAGGTGGTGCAATGGATAGCCGATAGCGCTTCCACACAGTTGTCCACCAGCCAGTCATCCACACCAGGGGCGTAGCAATAGGGGAAGCAGGGGAAGCGGCTGCTTTGGGGCCCAGACTCACAAGGGGCCCCCTCAGGAGCAATACTAAAAGATTTTATTGTCAGGCCCCCCTCAACAGTATTATACAATGACATTATATACAGTATATACTTGTAGAAAACGGACGGAGCGGCTGCTGGGCCTCGTCTGAGAGAACAGTTTTGACCAGCCACAGGAGTGGGGGATGCGTGAGTTGGGGGTTGCGAAAAAGTTGCTATGGGGGGGCCCCCGTCTAAAATTTGCTGTGGGGCCCGGTCAGTTGTAGTTACGCCACTGATCCACACAGTCTCACTCTGACCCTCCTTCCTCCACACCTGGCAAACAGAGTCATCCCACAAAATTTTTAAGAGGTCTCACCTCTTGGGCCGCCACATAATTTTTAAGAGGTCTCACCTCTTGGGCCTCCACATAATTTTATCGAGGTCTCACCTCTTGGGCCTCCACATAATTTTTTAAGAGGTCCTCACCTCTTGGCCTCCAC
>ONZH01011847.1:0-46777 GCA_900303285.1 Rhinella marina
AGGAGGAGGAGGGGGGTTTATCAGAACCCATGCTGGCAATCTGGGCGGGGGTGGTAGGTAGGCCGTCTCTGTTTGCGACCCCGTCCCCGCTTCCACTACATTCACCAGTGTGCCGTCAAAGAGATGTAATCGTCCCTGGCCGCAAGCGCTTGTCCACGAGTCGGTGGTCAAGTGGACCTTTGCGCTGACTGCGTACCTCAGGGCCTGCCTGATGTTACGCAACACGTGCTGGTGCAGGGCGGGGACGGCACTCCGGGAAAAGTAGTGGCGGCTGGGGACGGAATAGTGAGGTGCGGCAGCCGCCATCAGGTCACGGAAGGCCTGCGTCTCCACAAGCCTAAACGGCAACATCTCCAGGGCCAGCAGTTTGGAGATGTGGCAGTTTAAGGCTTGGGCTTGGGGGTGACTCGAGGCGTACTTCCGCCTGCGGTCGAACGCCTGCGAGATGGACAGTTGTTGGGACGAGGAGTGTGAAGGTGCAGGCGAAGATGCGGGGGAAGGGGAGGCTGAAGGAGAAGGCCCCAAAGTAGCCGAGCCAGAGGCAGATGTGGAGGTGTCCTGGATGGAGGTCTGGACCGCAGTGGCAGCACACAACAAAGGGGAAGAGGCAGTGGCAGCAAGACCGGGGGCGCAGGTTGTATTGCGTTTGCTCTCTCCCACTCAGCCCAGTGCTTGACTTCCAAGTGACGCCGCATGCCTGAGGTGGTCAGATTGCTCTTCTCAGAGCCCCTACTCAGTTTTGAGTGGCAGAGTGTGCAAACCGCGCTCAGTTTGTCATCCGCACAAACATTAAAAAATCTCCACACTACAGAAGTACGAGGCCTCGATGGGGGAGCTTCGCGCGACTGCCCGCTGCCGGGAACAGCTTCGGCCCTGCTGGCTGTGGCCTCACTTCTCTGTCTGGACTGTCCTCTGCCTGTGGACATCCCTCTGCCTGTGGACATCCCTCTACCTGTGGACATCCCTCTGCCTCTGGACATCCCTCTGCCTCTTGCTGCCTCTTTCGGTGCTGCGCAGACCACCACCTCTCCACTGCTTTCCCCGCTGGACATCACCCCTGGCCAAGTGGGGTCGGTCATTTCGTCATCCACCACCTCCTCTTCCACTTCCTCACTCTGCTCCTCCTCCTGCCCACTGGACATTCCAACAGCCTCCCTTGATGGCAACTGCGTCTCATCATCATCATCGCTCATTATAACAGATGCTGGTTCAGGGTCCACATCAGCAGGAGATGGCGAATACTCAAGTGGTTGGGCATCACTACAAACAAATTCCTGTGCTAGCTCCTGGGATTCTTCCGGCACATCTGAAAAAGGACCCGAAAAGAGCTCTTGGGAGGGGTCAATGGTGGGATGACTCTGTTGGCCAGGTGTGGAGGAAGGAGGGTCAGAGTGAGACTGTGTGGATGACTGGCTGGTGGACAACTGTGTGGAAGCGCTATCGGCTATCCATTGCACCACCTGTTCAACCTGCTCAGGCCTCAACAGCGGTGTAACCCGCCCCCTGCTTAACTGTCCCATAAAGGCAGGGATTCTGGATGAGTGGGATCCTGGCTGACTCTCACCAGCACGCATTTTATCCCCACTGGCTTCAACAAGGCCACCAACAGCATTTCCGCGCCCCCGTCCTCGTCCACGTCCGATTCCGCTAGCCCCCTCCGCATTTTATTTATTTTTTTTGGTTACAATATTTTGCCTTCACAGCCGTGTACTAACAGTTCAGACGGTGTGTATGAACACTACGTATATACAATTATTTTGCAAGAGAACGCAAAGTACAGGTGCCAATGAAAAGGCTTTTTTTAAAAATATATTTCTAGGTACACAGCCGTGTACAAACAGATCAGACGGTGTGTATGAACACTACGTATATACAATTATTTTGCAAGAGAACGCAAAGTACAGGTGCCAATGAAAAGGCTTTTTTTTTTATATTTCTAGGTACACAGCCGTGTACAAACAGATCAGACGGTGTGTATGAACACTACGTATATACAATTATTTTGCAAGAGAACGCAAAGTACAGGTGCCAATGAAAAGGCTTTTTTTTTAATATATTTCTAGGTACACAGCCGTGTACAAACAGATCAGGCGGTGTGTATGAACACTACGTATATACAATTATTTTGCAAGAGAACGCAAAGTACAGGTGCCAATGAAAAGGCTTTTTTTTTTATATTTCTAGGTACACAGCCGTGTACAAACAGATCAGACGGTGTGTATGAACACTACGTATATACAATTATTTTGCAAGAGAACGCAAAGTACAGGTGCCAATAAAAAGGCTTTTTTTTAAATATATTTCTAGGTACACAGGCGTGTACAAACAGATCAGACGGTGTGTATGAACACTACGTATATAAAATTATTTTGCAAGAGAACGCAAAGTACAGGTGCCAATGAAAAGGCTTTTTTTTAAAATATATTTCTAGGTACACAGCCGTGTACAAACAGATCAGACGGTGTGTAAGAACACTACGTATATACAATTATTTTGCAAGAGAACGCAAAGTACAGGTGCCAATGAAAAGGCTTTTTTTTTTTTATATTTCTAGGTACACAGCCGTCTACAAACAGATCAGACGGTGTGTATGAACACTACGTATATACAATTATTTTGCAAGAGAACGCAAAGTACAGGTGCCAATGAAAAGGCTTTTTTTTTATATTTCTAGGTACACAGCCGTGTACAAACAGATCAGACGGTGTGTATGAACACTACGTATATACAATTATTTTGCAAGAGAACGCAAAGTACAGGTGCCAATGAAAATCCTTTTTTTTTTTATATTTCTAGGTACACAGCCCTGTACAAACAGATCAGACGGTGTGTATGAACACTACGTATATACAATTATTTTGCAAGAGAACGCAAAATACAGGTGCCAATGAAAAGGCTTTTTTTTAAATATATTTCTAGGTACACAGCCGTGTACAAACAGATCAGACGGTGTGTATGAACACTACGTATATACAATTATTTTGCAAGAGAACGCAAAGTACAGGTGCCAATGAAAAGGCTTTTTTTTTTTTTATATTTCTAGGTACACAGCCGTGTACAAACAGATCAGACGGTGTGTATGAACACTACGTATATACAATTATTTTGCAAGAGAACGCAAAGTACAGGTGCCAATGAAAAGGCTTTTTTTTTTAATATATTTCTAGGTACACAGCCGTGTACAAACAGATCAGACGGTGTGTATGAACACTACGTATATACAATTATTTTGCAAGAGAACGCAAAGTACAGGTGCCAATGAAAAGGCTTTTTTTTTTTTATATTTCTAGGTACACAGCCGTGTACAAACAGATCAGACGGTGTGTATGAACACTACGTATATACAATTATTTTGCAAGAGAACGCAAAGTACAGGTGCCAATGAAAAGGCTTTTTTTTTAAATATATTTCTAGGTACACAGCCATGTACAAACAGATCAGACGGTGTGTATGAACACTACGTATATACAATTATTTTGCAAGAGAACGCAAAGTACAGGTGCCAATGAAAAGGCTTTTTTTTAATATATTTCTAGGTGCACAGCCGTGTACAAACAGATCAGACGGTGTGTATGAACACTACGTATATACAATTATTTTGCAAGAGAACGCAAAGTACAGGTGCCAATGAAAAGGCTTTTTTTTTAAATGCATTTCTAGGTACACAGCCGTGTACAAACAGATCAGACGGTGTGTATGAACACTACGTATATACAATTATTTTGCAAGAGAACGCAAAGTACAGGTGCCAATGAAAAGGCTTTTTTTTTTTTATATTTCTAGGTACACAGCCGTGTACAAACAGATCAGACGGTGTGTATGAACACTACGTATATACAATTATTTTGCAAGAGAACGCAAAGTACAGGTGCCAATGAAAAGGCTTTTTTTTTAATATATTTCTAGGTACACAGCCGTGTACAAACAGATCAGACGGTGTGTATGAACACTACGTATATACAATTATTTTGCAAGAGAACGCAAAGTACAGGTGCCAATGAAAAGGCTTTTTTTTTTTTATATTTCTAGGTACACAGCCGTGTACAAACAGATCAGACGGTGTGTATGAACACTACGTATATACAATTATTTTGCAAGAGAACGCAAAGTACAGGTGCCAATGAAAAGGCTTTTTTTAAATATATTTCTAGGTACACAGCCGTGTACAAACAGATCAGACGGTGTGTATGAACACTACGTATATACAATTATTTTGCAAGAGAACGCAAAGTACAGGTGCCAATGAAAAGGCTTTTTTTTTTTTATATTTCTAGGTACACAGCCGTGTACAAACAGATCAGACGGTGTGAATGAACACTACGTATATACAATTATTTTGCAAGAGAACGCAAAGTACAGGTGCCAATGAAAAGGCTTTTTTTTTTAATATATTTCTAGGTACACAGCCGTGTACAAACAGATCAGACGGTGTGTATGAACACTACGTATATAAAATTATTTTGCAAGAGAACGCAAAGTACAGGTGCCAATGAAAAGGCTTTTTTTTTTTTATATTTCTAGGTACACAGCCGTGTACTAACAGGTCAGACGGTGGGTATTTACACCTGGTATACAAAAAGGGTATTGCAGGCACACAGAACCCAGAACACTAGAGCCAAATAAACTGTATTTAAAAAAAAAAAAAATTCACAGCCGTATACTGCCAGATCAGATGGTGCATATACACACTAGGTATATAACAGGGTTTTGCAGCCAAAAAGAACGCAGAACAGTAGTGCCAAATATAGTTTTGTAAGTAGCAGAGCACCTAATACACCACTAATGCCTCTCTCTGTCCCTACTCCAGCAGTTATCCCTGAATACAGCAGCCGTTCTCTGCAGACTGTATATTGTAGTAAAGCTATCACTGTACCGCACTATAGTAGCCCTGATAAGGGCTTTTAATCACGCTCCTACCTGTCCAACAGCTAAAACCTATCTGTCCCTTCTCCAGCCTCTGTCCCTGACTAAGTTCACGCAGCGGCTCGATCGAACACTACTCGCTCATCTCTAATTCTTACTTGTACAGTTTCTGCAGTATAATATTGGGTAGCACAATGACCACAGTATTGGGGGCACTATCTCTGTGGTACTAGTGTTATCAGGGGGTTTATCTGTATCTGCAGTATACTATTGGGGACCACAGCATGCACTGTATTGAAGGTGGCAGGATGAGTTGTTCAGAAGGTGAGAGGATTATGGAAAAGTAGGAATTTAAGATGTCTTTTTTCAAACTGCAGAGATGAAAGATGGGTGAAAAATCATGATGGCGGTCTGGTCTGAAAGGAGAAGATGAGGAAAGGGAATATCTACATCAGAGGAGACATCACTGGATGAAAGAGGTATGTGGCACTGTATTCTGGATAGCATGAATATAATGTGTTTGCAAATATGTCTTCAGTGTTAGGTACAGATGTGTATAAAATGTATATGATGTAAGTAAATCTACTATAAGTGTAGCCTATGTGTAATTTATATACTGTATGGTGTATCACATATGGGTGTATATTGTATATGTGATTATGAGTGTAGTGTACAGTACAGACCAAAAGTTTGGACACACCTTCTCATTCAAAGAGTTTTCTGTATTTTCATGACTATGAAAATTGAAGATTCACACTGAAGGCATTAAAACTATCAATTAACACACGTGGAATTATATACTCAACAAAAAAGTGTGAAACAACTGAAAATATGTCTCCTCTTAACAGATGTTGTAGAGATGTGTCTGCTGCTAGAACTCTGTGTGGCATTGACCTGGTCTCTAATCTCAGCTGCTGTTAACCTGCGATTTCTGAGGCTGGTGACTCGGATGAACTTATCCTCCGCAGCAGAGGTGACTCTTGGTCTTCCTTTCCTGGGGCGGTCCTCATGTGAGCCAGTTTCTTTGTAGCGCTTGATGGTTTTTGCGACTGCACTTGGGGACACGTTCTAAGTTTTCCCAATTTTTCGGACTGACTGACCTTCATTTCTTAAAGTAATGATGGCCACTTTTTCTTTACTTAGCTGCTTTTTTCTTCGCATAATACAAATTCTAACAGTCTATTCAGTAGGAATATCAGCTGTGTATCCACCTGACTTCTGCCCAACACAACTCATGGTCCCAACCCCATTTATAAGGCAAGAAATCCCAATTATTAAACCTAACAGGGCACACCTGTGAAGTGAAAACCATTTCAGGTGACTACTAGAGATGAGCGAGCACTAAAATGCTCGGGTGCTCGTTATTCGAGTCAATTTTTTCCCGATGCTCGGGTGCTCGATTCGAATAACAAACCCCATTGAAGTCAATTTGAGACTTGAGCATTTTTTGCAGGGGACCAAGGCTCTGCCTAGGGAAGGCTGGGTGAAAACCTGGAAACCTCAGAAAATGATGGAAACACCACGGAAATGGACAGGAAACAGCAGGGGCAGCATGCATGGATGTCTCTGAGGCTGCCTAATCGCACCATTACCCCAAATTCTCGGGCAACAGCCTGATGGTGACCCTCAAGGCAATTGTGCTCACCCAGACCATAAAAATTTGCAGTGACCCTGTATAGCTGTGACTACAGAGTGACCGAGTTACACTGCGTGAGCAGGCGAAGCACATAGAAATTTAGCGTGACCCTGTATGGCTGTGACAATAGAGTGACCGAGTTACACTGCGAGAGCAGGCAAAGCACATAAAAATTTAGTGTGACCCTGTATGGCTGTGACAATAGAGTGATTGAGTTACACTGCGGGAGCAGGCAAAGCACATTAAAATTTATCGTGGCCCTGTATGGCTGTGACTACAGAGTGACCGAGTTACACTGCTGGAGCAGGTGAAGCACATAAAAATTTATTGTGGGCCTGAATGGCTATGACTACACAGTGACCGAGTTACACTGCGGGAGCAGGCGAAGCACATAAAAAATTATTGTTGCCCTGATTGGCTGTGACTACAGAGTGACCGAGTTACACTGCGGAAGCAGGCGAAGCACATTAAAATTTATCGTGGCCCGGTATGGCTGTGACTACAGAGTGACCGAGTTACACTGTGGGAGAAGGCGAAGCACATTAAAATTTATCGTGACCCTGTATGGCTGTGACTACAGAGTGACTGAGTTACACAGCGGGAGAAGGCGAAGCACATTAAAATTTATTGTGGCCCTGTACGGCTATGACTACAGAGTGACCAAGTTACACTGCGGGAGCAGGTGAAGTACATTAAAATTTATTGTGGCCCTGTAAGGCTGTGACTACAGAGTGACTGAGTTACACTGCAGGAGCAGGCGAAGCACATAAAAATGTATTGTGGCCCTGTATGGCTGTGACTACAGAGTGACTGAGTTACACTGCAGGAGAAGGCGAAGCACATAAAAATTTATTGTGGCCCTGTATGGCTGTGACTACAGAGTGACCGAGTTACATTGCAGGAGCAGGCGAAGCACATAAAAATTTACAATGGCCCTGTATGGCTGTGACTACAGAGTGACCGAGTTACACTGTGGGAGCAGGCGAAGCACATAAAAATTTATTGTGGCCCTGTATGGCTGTGACTACAGAGTGACCGAGTTACACTGCGGGAGCAGGCGAAGCACATAAAAATTTATCGTGGCCCTGTATGGCTGTGACTACAGAGTGAACGAGTTACACTTCGGGAGAAGGCGAAGCACATTAAAATTCATCGTGACCCTGTATGGCTGTAACTACAGAGTGACTGAGTTACACAGCGGGAAAAGGCAAAGCACATTAAAATTTATCGTGGCCCTGTATGGCTGTGACTACAGAGTGACCGAGTTACACTGCAGGAGCAGGCAAAGCACATAAAAATGTATTGTGGCCCTGTATGGCTGTGACTACAGAGTGACCGAGTTACACTGCAGGAGCAGGCGAAGCACATAAAAATTTACAATGGCCCTGTATGGCTGTGACTACAGAGTGACCGAGTTACACTGTGGGAGCAGGCGAAGCACATAAAAATTTTTTGTGGCCCTGTATGGCTGTGACTACAGAGTGACCGAGTTACACTGCGGGAGAAGGCGAAGCACATTAAAATTTATCGTGACCCTTTATGGCTGTGACTACAGAGTGACTGAGTTACACAGCAGGAGAAGGCGAAGCACATTAAAATTTATCGTGGCCCTGTACGGCTATGACTACAGAGTGACCGAGTTACACTGCGGGAGCAGGTGAAGTACATTAAAATTTATTGTGGCCCTTTATAGCTGTGACTACAGAGTGACCGAGTTACACTGCAGGAGCAGGCGAAGCACATAAAAATTTATTGTGGCCCTGTATGGCTGTGACTACTGAGTGACTGAGTTACACTGCAGGAGCAGGCGAAGCACATAATAATTTATCGTGGCCCTGTATGGCTGTCACTACAGAGTGACCGAGTTACACTGTGGGAGCAGGCGAAGCACATAAAAATTTAGCGTGACCCTGTATGGCGGCGGTGACAACAGAGTGATCGAGTTAGACTGAGGTAGCAGGTGAACCACCCAAAAATTTAGCCTGACACAGCATGGGGGTGACACCACCAATGCCTTTGTCCGACTGAGATTGCAGTCAAATGGCTGTAGGTGAGCCTCCCAAAAAATTTTTTTTGGAGTGTCTGTGATTGACGATCCTAAAAAATTGTTTTAGAGTGTCTGTAGTTGACGGTTCAGAAAAATTGTTTTAGAGTGTCTGTACTTGACGCTCCGGAAAAATTGTTTTAGAGTGTCTGTAGTTGACGCTCCGGAAAAATTGGAGAGAGGGCCTGTAGGTGGCCCTCCGGAAACATTGTCTTAAAAGAGTGCCAGTTGGCCCTCTAAAAAATTCCCTTTTGGGTCAGCATTTGGCAATGAAGAGAAAGAGGAGGAGGAGTAGAGGAGAGGAATCGGATACATAAGAAATCTTATTCTTTAGCTGCTTTCCCCCGGAGGAGATTTGAATTCCGGTGAAATCCAGGCTTTGTTCATTTTAATAAGCGTCAGCCTGTCAGCGCTGTCAGTTAACAGGCGTGTACGCTTATCGGTGATCACACCACCAGCTGCACTGAATACCCGCTCTGACAACACGCTAGCAGCAGGGCAGGCCAGCACCTCCTAGGCGTACAGCGCCAGTTCAGGCCACGTGTCCAGCTTTGAAACCCAGTATTTGTATGGAGCAGAGTGATCAGTCAGGACGTTGGTATGGTCATATAGGTACTCCCCCACCATCTTTCTGTACAGCTCCCCCCTACTCTGCCTACACTGGGGACAGGTGACAGTGTCTTGCTGGGGTGACATAAAACTGGCAAAGGCCTTGGAGAGCATTCCCCTGCCAGTGCTGGACAAGCTGCCTGCTCGCCACCTCTCCCCCGCTACTTGGGCCACAGAACCATGCCCTCTGCCGTTAGCGGCGTCAGATGGGAAGGATTGTTTCAGTTTGTGCACCAGGGCCTGTTGATATTGATTCACTCTCATACTCCTTTCCTCTACAGGGATGAGAGTGTAAAGCTTCTGTTTGTACCGTTGGTCAAGGAGAGTGAACACCCAGTAATCGGTGTTTGAAAAAATGCTTCTAACGGTAGGCCCCGCAATCCTCGGTGTGGGCTTCGCTAGACTGACACTACTGTACATTACACTACATAATTGTTCACTGGACTGTAGTGTATAGAAATGACACGGCACTGCTGCTGCACCTAGAGCTACCGACTGAAGGCTCCGTGCCCACGGATGGTAATTCGGAGGAGGAGGGGTTGGAGGAAGAGGCATAGTACATCTGAGAAACCGTGACCGAGGTAGGCCCCGCAATCCTCGGTGTGGGCATTACATGAGCGGCCCCAGGGTCAGACTTGGTCCCAGCCTCCACCAAGGTAACCTAATGTGCCGTCAGTGAGATATAGTGTCCCTGCCCGGCAGCACTTGTCCACGTGTCCGTGGTTAGGTGGACCTTATCACTAACCGCGTTGGTCAGGGCACGGATGATGTTCTCTGACACGTGCTGGTGTAGGGCTGGGACGGCACATCGGGAAAAATAGTGGCGGCTGGGGACCAAGTACCGTGGGACAGCCACTGCCATCAGGTTGCGGAAAGCCTCAGTCTCTAGCAGTCTATATTGCAGCATCTCCAGGCTCAGCAGTTTGAAAATGTGGACGTTTATGGCTTGTGCATGTGGGTGGGTGGAATTGTATTTGCGTTTGCGCTTGCGCTCCAATGTCTGATGCAAAGACAGCTGAAGGCTGCGCTGGGACACATTGGTGTAGGGTGTGGAGGATCGTGGAGGTGAAGGGGTGGTTGTAGGGCAGGAGGCGCTCGAGCCGGGGTCCCGGGCGGGGGGTTGACTCGCCGAGCCAGCATGTGACACAGGGGAAGGAGCAGTGGTGTGATCCGCAGGAGGTGAACGTCCTTGGTTTCATTGAGTCATGTGTTTAGCACTCATATCCCTGCGCATGCTGGTAGTGGTAAGGCTGGTAGTGGTGGCTCCCCTGCTGATCCTAGTGTGGCACAGGTTGCACACCACAGCCCGTCGGTCATCCTTACTTTCTTTAAAAAACCTCCAGACTTGAGAACATCTAGGCCTCGGCACGGAAGCTTGACTCTGTGAAACAGTTGCTGATCTTCCTGCTCTGGCCCTGCTTCTCCCTCTGGTCACCCCACTGCCTCTTTCAACCTGTTCTGCTGCTGGAGGTTGAGCTGTAGGAGCCAGAGGTCTACTCCCATGGCTAGCATGGGTAAACTGCGTGGAAGACTGGGTGGTGGATAAATTACTGGACGCATTGTCCACTATCCACGTCATCACCTGTTCGCACTGTTGTGGTTTCAATAGTGGCGTACCATGTGAACCAGTAAGTTGTGAGATGAAGCTAGGTTGCGAAACTCTGCGGCGTTCCACTGCTCCCTCATCAACATGTACTGTGTCAACCTGCCCAGGACCACGGCCTCTGCCCCCTACACTACTTGAACGCCCACGTCCACGATATATAAATGAGAGGAAAAACGTATATTTTCTACATTCCGGCTAGTGTGCAGCACACGACAAAATTTTGCACTGCACTGTAGTATATATGACTGAGAGGAAAAACGTATATTTTCTACACCCCGGCTAGTGTGCAGCACACGACAGAATTTTTCACAGCACTGTATAATATATAACTGAGGGGAAAAACGTATATTTTCTACACTCCGGCTAGTGTGCAGCACACGACAGAAATTTTTTACTGCACTGTATGATGTATAACTGAGAGGAAAAACGTATATTTTCTACATTCCGGCTAGCACACAACACAATTTCGCACTGCACTGTAGTATATATGACTGAGAGGAAAAACGTAGTCTTTAGACGGCGGCTATTGCACTGCAAAACACTCAATTTTTCACTGCACTGTAATATATATGACTGAGAGGAAAAACATAGTCTTTAGACGGCGGCTATTGCACCGCAAACCACTCAATTTTTCACTGCACTGTAGGATATATAAAAAAATGTATTCCCTAGACTGACGCTACTGTACAGCACACTACATAATTGTTCACTGGACTGTAGTGTATAGAAATGACAGAAAAATGTACTCCCTAGACTGAAGCTACTGTACAGTACACTACATAATTGTTCACTGGACTGTAGTGTATAGAAATTACAGAAAAACGTATTCCCTAGACTGACGCTACTGTACAGTACACTACATAATTGTTCACTGGACTGTAGTGTATTGAAATGACAGAAAAACGTATTCACTAGACTGCACTACAGATCTCAGCAAGCCAAGGTACAGCAGCTTCAAAAATGAGTATTTTGGGCAATTTCTTTTGGGTTTGTGTGGACCACGTGCTGTCCCTTCTGCCACCAGTCACTGTGTACAGTGTGCAGCCAAGATGGCGGTAGCTGCACTACAAGTCCCAGCCAGCAGCCTGGAGGAGACCAAAAGAAAGGTGCTTGTAGCCCTTAGAAGGGCTGTTGAGTTCTTTGTGGGTGATTCCTGCCTAACCAACATCTAAATTCAGGCCCTAACACTCTCCCTGACAGACAGCAGCTCTATCCCTAATCTCATGCAGACGGCGTATGACGCGAGCAGCGCGGGACCAGATTCTTTTATTCCCAGGTCATCGGATCTGGCCAGCCAATCCCTGCTATCGACTTGTAGGGGCCCAACGTGATGCTAGGAGGTACGAAAGACTCTCCTGCATGTTGATTGGCTGAAAAAAGGCGCCTAACATGCAGGAAGAGGAAGTTGCCATGTCCTCGAGGATCGCGATATGCCCGTCCGGGTAGCGAGCATAAGCGAATGCCCTAATGCTCGAATGAGCATCATGCTCGGACGAGCATGTTCACTCATCTCTAATGCCAACATAAAATAGACATATGGGTAATAATGACTGATAACTATTTTATGAGAGATTACTATCTGTCTTAAAAGAAGAGAAATTCAAATTTAGAAAATTGTGAATTTTTCAAAATTTTTAGTAAATTTGGGACTTTTTCTAAATAAATAAGAAATATATCGACTCAAATTTACCACTATCATGAAGTACAATGTGTCACAAGAAAACAGTCTCTGAATGGCTTGGATAAATAAAAGCGTTCCAAAGTTATTACCACATAAATGGGGCTCCGGCATTTGGTCTAAACTGGCTGTCGCTTGAAGGGGTTAAAGGGAGTCTGTCACCTCATTTTCACCTATATAACTAACAGCAGTGCCCCACAGATGATTGCACACACATCCCAGACATACCTGTGTGCACTTTGTGTCTGTATTACATGTTCTGCAGGAAAACAGCTCCCAAGTGTCCGGCTCTGCTGCTGCTGAAAACCAGACTGAAGAGGGGAGGACTGCTTTAGCTGCTCATATCTTGGGATTGGTAGCAGATAGAAACTTTCAGCCGGGCACTTGGGAGCTGTTTTCCTGCAGAATAAGGCCCCATTCACACGACCGTATGTTATCCGTGATCCGTATAAAAACGGAACGGAAGAAATATGGAAAGTCTTCCGTAGTGTTCTGCAATTTTGTTGACCCATTGACTTTAATGGGGCTACGAAAGTGATTTTGCGGCCAAGTATAGGACATGTTTTATTTTTTTTGCGGGGGAACTTCCGTGAGATACGGGATGCGGAATGCACACGGTGTGCATTCTGCATTTTTTTCTCCTATGGAAAAATGAATGGATCCGTATGGTTCCGCTTCTTATCCGCAAAAATGCGGATAAGATGCGGAAATGTACATACGGTCATGTGAATGGGGCCTCAGGGCTTATTCAGACGGCCGTATGATGTCCGCAAAAACGGATCCGATTTTTTGCAGACAGTTCAACATGTCAATGTTTTTTTGCGGACCCATAGACTTCAATTGGGCTATGTCCTGATTTTCACTGACAAGTATAGGACATGTTTCATTCGTTTTGCGGAGACACGGAATGGAAAAAAAGGGCCCATAGAAGTGAATGGGTCAGTATGTAATCTGCAAAAAAACGGATCCGTATTTTTGCAGACAACATACGGCCGTCTAAATGAGCCCTAAAAGTGCTTTTTCTGAACGTGTAATACAGACACACAGTGCACACAGGTATGTCTGGGATGTGTATGCAATCTTCTGTGGGGCACTGCTGTTATAGTTATATAGTTATATAGGTGAAAATGAGGTGACAGACTCCCTTTAAAATGTTTGTAGGCAGTTTTATGATTGGCAAAGGAATTTTTGGTGACAAAAAATGCTACTTGGGGGGGGGGTATGTAATAATCCTTAAGGCCCCTTGCAGACAAGCAACACCCAGACAGAAATATCACTAATCTGACACCAGAAACATCACTAATCTGACACCAGCCTTAGGAAAAATTCACATGTGGCAGTCTAAACATTTTTTTAGAGCGATTACTACAAAATTATTACAAAATGCAGTTTTTTTTGCAAAATTGCACTTGAAGCTCCAAGGGCAGGGTGATGTACTGGGTGGTCTCGGAGAGAGTATTTCCATTGATGGAGGTCACTAACAAGGGCATTTTCAGTTGCTGGATGAGTATACAGTACTGGTTCACCAAGACATAATACAGGAATCTTCATCCTGAACCAGAGTCTGGAAAGGCCTAGATGGCATACCGTGTACCACTACAATACATAGATACTGGTAAAGTTAACTTTGGAGAAAGCTGATTTTCCCCTAGGCCCATCTCTCCTATGGTTCCTAAACTTGGAATCTCCACTTTGTGAGGACAAGTATGGACGCAATGTCTCTTGGTACTACAACACAGGCATAAGTTGTTGGAATGCCTACTCAGATGTTCCTTTTCAGATAATTTGAGCTTATCCACTTCCATAGGTTCTAGCGTAGGCAAAGAAAAAGGATAGGGAATCAAAGGTTCCTGGACAGAAGACACCAACTGTGAAGGTCTTCTCTCACAGACTTCTTCATTGACTCATTCTTTGAAACAGAGATCAATACAGAGATCAGTTTGACAGTTCATCCTAATACAAGCTCACAGGCCCTCCCAGAATGATGTCACTAAAGCCTCATTGTTCCAGGTTACCTCAGAAGACAGGGTGCGGAATTGTGTGACATGTTGTCCAATAGACAAATTGTGCGAGTGGAAGTTGCAAAATGGAGGAGGTGGCAGAAGGTGCACTTCTGGGTTCTTCAGAGACTCTGCAAAAGGTGGCTAGGAACTCATTCAGATTACAGGTCACAGGATCACCTCTCTCCCATAACGGACTAGCCCAGACGAAGGCCTCGCCTGATATGAGCGAAATCACAAAGACCACCTTGGCCTAGTCAGAAGAAAGCAGATTTGGTTGCAGTTCAAAATGAATAGTACATGGTTAAGGAAGCCAAGACACAGCTTTGGCTCTCCATCTTAGCGTGGGAGTAATGAAAACTGGAATTTCTGGCAGGCGAGTTGAAGCAGGGGTGGAGGTGTGGCTTAGGCAATGGTCAAATAGTCCAGGTGGGTGGACATGCTATGCCTAAACTCCAGCTCATGATGGTCTTGCTGTTGAGCCAGTGCCTGGCATATATTGGGTAAAGTAATCTGGTTATCACCCTTTAACCCCTGTACAGGAATCTAGAATGTGCTGCAGGGTAGCCACCAGGACATTATCTCACAGGCAGACAAATGGATTATAGCTCTTTTCAAGCTCTAGCAAGCTAGAGAAACGTAGCAAGATCTGTAAAGGCCAATCGCTCAGGCCAGGAAGTGAGGTCAGCAGCACAGCTATATAGGAGAGTTGTATTGGTCAGTGATCAAACAGCTGAGCATAGGATCAGAAAAGGAATTTAACCCTATAGTGCCGCAGAGAAATATCTCTCTAATACATACACAGGAAGAGGACTTTCCATTAGGATGTGGTCTGCAATGTGGCACAGATGAGTCTGGCAGCCTGGAGGAAGATAGATTAGACCTGCACTGCCCACCTCCCTGGATAGCGGGATGGCAGTGTGTACGGAGTGTCACCATGACAAGACCATTACAAAGGAACTTAGGAACTGGAGTTGGACCAGAGACTTCTTACCAACCAGAACACAAGGAAAGAAACTAAAAATGTGATTTTCTCCTACTGCATGTATAGGTGAGAATCCTAGGTGGAATATATACACCCGCTACTACCTTTCCAGTAAATGTCTTACAGCAGGGCTTGATAAATTCCGCACAACATGTTAAGTCACTGCTTGAATGTATAGATGTACAGTACCTTCTCTATGTCGACAATGTAATTATAGCTTGCCAAAAAGAGACATAAATTTCAAAGATATGTAAAGCTCTGAACCAACCAGAGATATGTAAATTGATTAAAAATTTCAAACCAAACTTTCCAAAAAACACTTATTCTAATGAATCTAAATTTTGTGTAACTCAGTTTTGGAGAGGAAAAGAGAGAGGCAATTGGGACAAGATTAGCTGAGAAATTTGTTGAGAAATTTTGTACTGAGAAATAATGTATTTTATAAGTTCTGTTCTTGAATAAACCACTGTTTACCTGTTATGCACCTGAACAGTGTCCTGATGATCTGGTGCTATCAAAAAGACATCCTGGGAAGAGTGAAATTATACGAAATTCCTATATTTCTCAAATAAATAACTTTTACAAGTTTACATTATTACTATGATTGTAGGGCATGGTAGAATTCTTGATAAAAAATATTCCATATGTAACTAATAGGTGCTAGTTGATCAGTTTCCAACCTTGAAGGAAGAGTTCGCTTATCAGATCAAAGGTTTCTCCGAATATACTCATATCTATTCACAGTTGCTTTGTAGTATGGATCAAAATGTGGGTACAGAAATAATTCTCTAATAGGAACATCACAAGATTTTTTACTCAATTTTTGAGTGATTAGCTGGTGGCAGGTAGTCTTCATCAGACAAAGAAAGTTTACTTTCATCATCACGTTCAAAAATTATTGATTCAATCTCTTCGTCAGTCAAACCCTTGGTTGAAGAATGCGGCATTGTTGACTTAGGGGCCGTTCAGACGGCTGTGTTTTTGCGGATCCGAAAAAACGCCTATTCTTGTCCGCAACTGCGGACAAGAATAGGACATGTTCTATCTTATTTCGCGAGCCGCGGCTGTCCGCGATAAAATGCTGCCCATTGAAATTAATGGGGCCGCATTTATTCCGCAAAATTGTGGAATAGATGGGTACCCATTCACACAGTCTTGTGAACGGGCCCTTAGATGTCAGTAAACTAAAAGGAAAAACACAGTGTATGCTGTCCCCCTGATGCTCATTATTGTGTTCAGAAAGACCTGCGATGATGTCATGGCTATGTGACGTTGGGAAGGAGGAGTCAGTCTCTCTCCCAAGATCACATGGCCATGACGTTATCACAGATCTTTCTACACACAGGCATGATCCACTCCCCTTCCCAGCAACTCTGATTGCAATAACACAGTAACTTGTGACACATAAACTGATAAGTGTATAATAAACATAATACGGGCCTAAAAGGCCCGTGTTATGTAGATATATGGTTTTCCAAAAAAGCATTGTTATATCAAAATGCCTATTACATACAACTTTATAAATAACTGGAAATTACCCTCAACTACAAACTTGTGGAATACCTGGAGTTTCAAAATTCTAACTAAAGTAATCTTGCAGAAAATAGCAAACAAGTAAGCTAGCGGGCCTAAAAAGCCCAGGTTATGCATACTAGGGTTAAACTAAACACTTTCTCAACAAAGAAAATCAAATAATGTTGAAATCCTGCTGATTTATTTTCTTCCAGTTAAAGACCTCGACAGCTGAAATTGTGACTATAAATGGAATAGGCTGAGCTGTGAAAACTTTTGCTTCACAGATGTTTGTATAAAAATACACACTGAACATTTAAAACATCATCTGAAATTTGCCATAGAACTAAAAAAATTACAGAAAAGTAATTTGTCAAAATTGTATTCATGGCTGCTCAAGTTCTACATATAGTAACATAGTAACATAGTTTATAAGGCCGAAAAAAGACATCTGTCCATCCAGTTCGGCCTGTTTTCCTACAAGTTGATCCAGAGGAAGGCAAAAAACCCCTGTGAGGTAGAAGCCAATTTTCCCCACTTTAGGGAAAAAAATTCCTTCGCGACTCCAATCAGGCAATCAGAATTACTCCCTGCATCAACGACCCCTCTCTAGTAACTATAACCTGTAATATTATTACCCTCCGAAAATACATCCCTCTTGAACTCTTTTAGTGAACTTACCGTTCCATAGTCTCACTGCTCTTACCATAAAGAATCATCTTCTATGTTTCTGAACAAACCTTCTTTCCTCCAGACGCAGAGGATGTCCCCTCGTCACCATCCTGGGGATAAATAGATCATGGGAGAGATCTCTGTACTGACCTCTGATATAGTTATACATAGCTATTAGATCTCCCCTCAGTCGCCTCTTTTCTAAAGTGAATAAGCCTAATTTTGATAATCTTTCTGGGTACTGTAGTCCACCCATTCCAGTTATTACTTTAGTTGCCTCCTCCGAAACCTCTCCAGCCCTGCTATGTCTGCCTTGTTTACAGGAGCCCAGAACTGTATACAGTACTCCATGTGTGGTCTGACTAGTGATTTGTAAAGTGGCATGACTATGTTCTCATCACGGGCATCTATGCTTTTTTTGATGCAACCCATTATCTTATTGGCCTTGGCAGCAGCTGTCTGACACTGGTTTCTGTAGCTTAGTTTGCTGTTCACTAAAATTCCTAAGTCCTTTTCCATGTCAGTGTTACCCAGTGTTTTACCATTTAGTATGTACTGGTGACTTGCATTATTCCTTCCCATATGCATAATCTTACATTTGTCAGTGTTAAACCTCATCTGCCACTTCTCTGCCCAAGCCGCCAATCTATCCAGATCCATCTGTAGCAGTGTACTGTCCTCTTCTGTGTTAATTACTTTACACAGTTTAGTGTCATCTAAAAAAAATTATATTTTACTGTGCAAACCTTCTACAAGATCATTAATAAATATATTGAATAGACTAGGGCCCAATATTTACCCCTGTGAGACCCCACTAATGACAGTGACCCAATCTGAGTATGTACCGTTAATAACCACCCTCTGTTTTCTATCACTAAGCCAGTTACTTACCCACATACAGACTTTTTCTCCCAGGCCAAGCATTCTCATTTTATATACTAACCTTTTATGCGGTACAGTGTCAAATGCTTTGGAAAAGTCCAGATATACAACATCCATTGATTCACCGCAGTCCAGTCTAGAACTTACCTCCTCATAGAAACTGATTAAATTAGTTTGACCTGACCGATCCTTCATGAAGCCATGCTGATACGGAATTATATGCTTATTTTCATTGAGGTACTCCAAGATAGCCTCATGATGATTTGCCGTCTTGTCTATTTCATTAAGAAGTAGATTTTCTGTTGAATCTGGTATATTAGGTGGTTTATAATAAACTCCTATTAGTATTTTATTGTTTTTGGCTCCATTTATTTCTACCCACAGTGACTCCACTTCTTCATGTCCCTCAATTATATCTTCCCGGAGTGTGGGCTTTAGACAGGAGTTTACATAAAGGCAGACCGTTCCCCTTCTCCGGTTTTGCTGATCTATTGTAAATAGAGATGAGCGAGTAGTGTTCGATCGAGCCGGTATTCGATCGAATACTACGCTATTCGGCATACTCGATTTCAATCGAGTATAACGGCGATGGCGCACTTAGAATTCGTTTCCCCTCCCACCTTCCCTGGCGCTCTTTTTCCACCAATCAACATGCAGGGGGGGTATGACAGGCACGCTGAGCACGCTGGCAGCGCGAAAACAGCGTCTACATGGATTGGCTGGAAAAACCATGTGACCTCGAATATTAAAAACTCAGCTCTTCCTGCTCGTACGCATATGCTGCGTGAACTTAGTCAGGGACAGAGGCTGGAGAAGGGACAGACAGGTTTTAGCAGTTGGACAGGCAGGAGCGTGATTAAAAGCCCTTATCAGGGCTACTATAGTGCAGTACAGTGATAGCTTTACTACAAGATACACTTTACAGAGAACGGCTGCCGTATTCAGGGATAGCTGCTGGAGTAGGGACAGAGAGAGGCATTAGTGGTATATTAGGTGCTCTGCTACATACCAAACTATATTTGGCACTACTGTTCTGCGTTCTTTTTGGCTGAAAAACCCTTTATATAACTAGTGTGTATATGCACCATCTGATCTGGCAGTATACGGCTGTGAATTTTATTTTTTTTTTTAAATACAGTTTATTTGGCTCTAGTGTTCTGGGTTCTGTGTGCCTGCAATACCCTTTTTGTATACCAGGTGTAAATACCCCCGTCTGTACAGTTAGTACACGGCTGTGTACCTTGAAATATACAATATCTAGGCCTTTTAATTGGCCACTGTACTGTGCGTTCTCTTGCTAAATTATTTCACATACCTGGTGTAAAATACCCACCGTCTGTACAGTTAGTACACGGCTGTGTACCTTGAAATATACAATATCTAGGCCTTTTTAATTGGGCCACTGTACTGTGCGTTCTCTTGCTAAATTATTTCACATACCTGGTGTAAATACCCACCGTCTGAGCAGTTAGTACACGGCTGTGTACCTTGAAATATACAATATCTAGGCCTTTTAATTGGCCACTATACTGTGCGTTCTCTTGCTAAATTATTTCACATACCTGGTGTAAATACCCACCGTCTGTACAGTTAGTACACGGCTGTGTACCTTGAAATATACAATATCTAGGCCTTTTAATTGGCCACTGTACTGTGTGTTCTCTTGCTAAATTATTTCACATACCTGGTGTAAATACCCACCGTCTGTACAGTTAGTACATGGCAGTGTACCTTGAAATATACAATATCTAGGCCTTTTAATTGGCCACTATACTGTGCGTTCTCTTGCTAAATTATTTCACATACCTGGTGTAAATACCCACCGTCTGAGCAGTTAGTACACGGCTGTGTACCTTGAAATATACAATATCTAGGCCTTTTAATTGGCCACTATACTGTGCGTTCTCTTGCTAAATTATTTCACATACCTGGTGTAAATACCCACCGTCTGAGCAGTTAGTACACGGCTGTGTACCTTGAAATATACAATATCTAGGCCTTTTAATTGGCCACTATACTGTGCGTTCTCTTGCTAAATTATTTCACATACCTAATTATATACCCAAATATTGTATTTGCAACCAAAAAAAAATAAAATGCGGAGGGGGGTAGCGGAATCGGACGTGGACGAGGACGGGGGCGCGGAAATGCTGTTGGTGGCCTTGTTGAAGCCAGTGGGGATACAATGCGTGCTGGTGAGGGTCAGCCAGGATCCCACTCATCCAGAATCCCTGCCTTTATGGGACAGTTAAGCAGGGGGCGAGTTACACCGCTGTTGAGGCCTGAGCAGGTTGAACAGGTGGTGCAATGGATAGCCGATAGCGCTTCCACACAGTTGTCCACCAGCCAGTCATCCACACAGTCTCACTCTGACCCTCCTTCCTCCACACCTGGCCAACAGAGTCATCCCACCCTTGACCCCTCCCAGGAGCTCTTTTCGGGTCCTTTTTCAGATGTGCCGGAAGAATCCCAGGAGCTAGCAGAGGAATTTGTTTGTAGTGATGCCCAAACACTTGAGTTTTCGCCATCTCCTGCTGATGTGGACCCTGAACCAGCATCTGTTATCATGAGCGATGATGATGATGAGACGCAGTTGCCATCAAGGGAGGCTTTTGGAATGTCCAGTGGGCAGGAGGAGGAGCAGAGTGAGGAAGAGGAGGTGGTGGATGACGAAATGACCGACCCCACTTGGCCAGGGGTGATGTCCAGCGGGGAAAGCAGTGGAGAGGTGGTGGTCTGCGCAGCACCAAAAAAGGCAGCAACAGGCAGAGAGATGTCCACAGGCAGAGGGATGTCCAGAGGCAGAGGGATGTCCAGAGGCAGAGGGATGTCCACAGGCAGAGGGATGTCCAGAGGCAGAGGACAGTCCAGACAGAGTAGTGAGGCCACAGCCAGCACGGCCGAAGCTGTTCCCGGCAGCGGGCAGTCGCGCGAAGCTCCCCCATCGAGGCCTCGTACTTCTGTGGTGTGGAGATTTTTTAATGTTTGTGCGGATGACAAACTGAGCGCGGTTTGCACACTCTGCCACTCAAAACTGAGTAGGGGCTCTGAGAAGAGCAATCTGACCACCTCAGGCATGCGGCGTCACTTGGAAGTCAAGCACTGGGCTGAGTGGGAGAGAGCAAACGCAATACAACCTGCGCCCGGTCCTGCTGCCACTGCCTCTTCCCCTTTGTTGTGTGCTGCCACTGCGGTCCAGACCTCCAGCTAGGACCTCTCCACATCTGCCTCTGCCTCGGCTACTTTGGGACCTTCTCCTTCAGCCTCCCCTTCCCCCGCCTCTTCGCCTGCACCTTCACACTCCTCGTCCCATCAACTGTCCATCTCGCAGGCGTTCGACCACAGGCGGAAGTACGCCTTGAGTCACCCCCAAGCCCAAGCCTTAAACTGCCACATCTCCAAACTGCTGGCCCTGGAGATGTTGCCGTTTAGGCTTGTGGAGACGCAGGCCTTCCGCGACCTGATGGCGGCTGCCGCACCTCGCTATTCCATCCCCAGCCGCTACTACTTTTCCCGAAGTGCCGTCCCCGCCCTGCACCAGCACGTGTCGCGTAACATCAGGCGGGCCCTGAGGTACGCAGTCAGCGCAAAGGTCCACTTGACCACCGACTCGTGGACAAGCGCTTGCGGCCAGGGACACTACATCTCTTTGACGGCACACTGGGTGAATGTAGTGGAAGCGGGGACGGGGTCGCAAACAGAGACGGCCTACCTACCACCCCCGCCCAAGATTGCCAGCATGGGTTCTGATAAACCCCCCTCCTCCTCCTCCTCCTCCTCTGCCTTAACATCGCCCTCAGCCGCTAGCTGGAAGCGTTGCAGCACTGGCGCGGGGAGACGTCAGCAGGCGGTGCTTAAGCTCATCAGCTTGGGCGACAGGAAGCACAGCGCCCCAGAGGTGAGGGACGCCATATTGCAGCAGACGGAGATGTGGCTGTCGCCGCTGCAGCTAGGACCAGGCATGGTCGTGTGCGATAACGGCCGTAACCTGGTGGCGGCTCTGGAGCTTGCCGAACTCGATCACGTACCATGCCTGGCCCACGTTTTTAATCTGGTAGTCCAAAAATTTCTAAAGACTTACCCCAACCTGGCAGAGCTACTGGTGAAAGTGCGGCGCTTGTGCGCTCACTTTCGGAAGTCAACTGTAGCTGCTGCTAGCTTAAAAAAACTCCAGCAACGCCTCCATTTGCCTGAACATCGGCTGTTGTGCGAATTGCCGACTCGCTGGAATTCCACCTATTCCATGTTGGCCAGGGTGTGTGAGCAGCAGAGAGCATTGATGGAGTACCAGATTATGAATCCACGCGTGCCTCCAACTCAGCTCCCTCAGTTTGCCAACCACGAGTGGCCATGGATGGCAGACATATGCGATGTACTGCGTATCTTTGAGGAGTCCACCAAGAAGGTCAGCAGCGAGGACGCTATAGTGCGCGTAACCATCCCGCTCCTATGCGTCCTTAAAGAATCCCTCATCGCAATAAGGGAGAACGCATTGCACGCAGAGGAGACGGTGGTAGGAGGAGACGCAACGGAGCTACACAGTCAGACCACACTTTTGTCTGCTTCACGGTGGCAGTTGCAGGAGGATGAGGATGAGGAGGAGGAGGACGACGTGGAGGTGGCTGTGGAAGAGGAGGAGGATGCTGGCGGCGAGGGTAGCAGTCAGGCTGTGTGCGTCCCATTGGTTCAGCGCGGATGGGGCGGAGAGGAGGCGGAAGAGGAAGAGGAGGAAATGGCAAGTGATCCTTCTGGTGGGGGCAGTGACGTCATGCCTATTCAGAGTCTGGCACACATGGCTGACTTCATGCTGGGCTGCTTTTCCCGGGACACACGTGTTGTCCGGATAGTGGAGAACAAACTGTACTGGGTCTTCGCACTCCTGGACCCCCGGTATAAAGATAACGTCTCCTCTTTTATTCCGGTAGAGGAGAGGACAAATCGATTGCTGGAATACCAGAGGGAACTCGTGCAGAACATGATGGAGATTTTCCCACCCACCATCGCTGGCGGCAGAGAGGAGAGGGTCTCCCAGAGTCCCACAACATCAATCAGGCCCACAGCCACCAGGGGAACACTCTCCAAGGTGTGGGACACGTTCATGGCACCCCCTCGTGCAACTTCCATCACTGCGGGGCCCGCTATCAGCAGGAGGGACAAGTATCGGCGGATGTTGCGGGAGTACCTGGCAGACCGTACCCCTGTCCTCCCCCATCCCTCGGCGTCCTACACTTACTGGGTCTCCAAGTTGGACACGTGGCTGGAACTGTCCCTGTACGCCTTGGAGGTGCTTGCCTGCCCTGCCGCCAGCGTGCTATCAGAAAGGGTGTTCAGCGCAGCCGGGGGCATTATAACCGATAAGCGCAGCCGCCTGTCAACCGACAGTGCCGACAGGCTGACGCTAATCAAAATGAACAGCAAGTGGATTGACCCGGACTTTGCTTCTCCAACCGTGGAAAGCAGCCAAAAGTGAAGTGCCATCTGTATGAAGTGCCATTTCCTCCTCCACCTCCTCCTCCTCCTCCTTAACCGCCGTAGAATTGCTCCGTAAATAAGAAAAATTTATATATTTATGGCTCACCTCTTGGGCCTCCACAAAATGTTTAAGAGGTCTCACCTCTTGGGCCTCCATATAATTTTAACAGGTCTCACCTCTTGGGCCTCCACATAATTTTTAAGAGGTCTCACCTCTTGGGCCTGCACAAAATGTTTAAGAGGTCTCACCTCTTGGGCCTCCACATAATTTTTAAGAGGTCTCACCTCTTGGGCCTCCGCAAAATCTTTAAGAGGTCTCACCTCTTGGGCCTCCACATAATTTTTAACAGGTCTCACCTCTTGGGCCTCCACATAATTTTTAAGAGGTCTCACCTCTTGGGCCTGCACAAAATGTTTAAGAGGTCTCACCTCTTGGGCCTCCACAAAATCTTTAAGAGGTCTCACCTCTTGGGCCTCCACATAATTTTTAAGAGGTCTCACCTCTTGGGCCTCCACAAAATGTTTAAGAGGTGTCACCTCTTGGGCCTCCACATAATTTTTAACAGGTCTCACCTCTTGGGCCTCCACATAATTGTTAACACGTCTCACCTCTTTGGCCTCCACATAATTTTTAATACGTCTCACCTCTTGGGCCTCCACAAAATCTTTAGGAGGTCTCACCTCTTGGGCCTCCACAAAATCTTTAAGAGGTCTCATCTCTTGGGCCTCCACATAATTTTTAATACGTCTCACCTCTTGGGCCTCCACAAAATCTTAAAGAGGTCTCACCTCTTGGGCCTCCACATAATTTTTAACAGGTCTCACCTCTTGGGCCTCCACATAATTTTTAATACGTCTCACCTCTTGGGCCTCCACAAAATCTTAAAGAGGTCTCACCTCTTGGGCCTCCACATAATTTTTAAGAGGTGTCACCTCTTGGGCCTCCACAAAATCTTTAGGAGGTCTCACCTCTTGGGCCTCCACATAATTTTTAAGAGGTCTCACCTCTTGGGCCTCCACAAAATCTTTAAGAGGTCTCACCTCTTGGGCCTCCACATAATTTTTAAGAGGTGTCACCTCTTGGGCCTCCACAAAATCTTTAAGAGGTCTCACCTCTTGGGACTCCACAAAATGTTTAAGAGGTGTCACCTCTTGGGCCTCCACATAATTTTTAACAGGTCTCACCTCTTGGGCCTCCACATAATTTTTAACAGGTCTCACCTCTTGGGCCTGCACAAAATGTTTAAGAGGTCTCACCTCTTGGGCCTCCACATAATTTTTAACAGGTCTCACCTCTTGGGCCTCCACATAATTTTTAACAGGTCTCACCTCTTGGGCCTCCACATAATTTTTAACAGGTCTCACCTCTTGGGCCTCCACAAAATCTTTAAGAGGTCTCACCTCTTGGGCCTCCACATAATTTTTAACAGGTCTCACCTCTTGGGCCTCCACATGATTTTTAACAGGTCTCACCTCTTGGGCCTCCACATAATTTTTAACAGGTCTCACCTCTTGGGCCTCCACATAATTTTTAACAGGTCTCACCTCTTGGGCCTCCACATAATTTTTAACAGGTCTCACCTCTTGGGCCTCCACATAATTTTTAACAGGTCTCACCTCTTGGCCTCCACAAATTTTAAGAGGTCTCACCTCTTGGGCCTCCACAAAATCTTTAAGAGGTCTCACCTCTTGGGACTCCACATAATTTTTAACAGGTCTCACCTCTTGGGCCTCCACATAATTTTTAATACGTCTCATCTCTTGGGCCTCCACATAATTTTTAACCCCATCTCACCTCTTGGGCCTCCACAAAATCTTTAAGAGGTCTCACCTCTTGGGCCTCCACATAATTTTTAACAGGTCTCACCTTTTGGGGCCTCCACATAATTTTTAATACGTCTCACCTCTTGGGCCTCCACAAAATCTTAAAGAGGTCTCACCTCTTGGGCCTCCACATAATTTTTAAGAGGTGTCACCTCTTAGGCCTCCACAAAATCTTTAGGAGGCCTCACCTCTTGGGCCTCCACATAATTTTTAAGAGGTCTCACCTCTTGGGCCTCCGCAAAATCTTTAAGAGGTCTCACCTCTTGGGCCTCCACATAATTTTTAACAGGTCTCACCTCTTGGGCCTCCACATAATTTTAACAGGTCTCACCTCTTGGGCCTCCACATAATTTTTAAGAGGTCTCACCTCTTGGGCCTCCACAAAATCTTTAAGAGGTCTCACCTCTTGGGCCTCCACAAAATTTTCCATGAGCCTCTGGCCAGCCCACGGCCTCTTCCTGCCTTTTGCGGTCCTACGCATCCCTCAACATCCCCACTGCTTTACCTGCTAGACATGACACTGGGCCAGGTCGGGTCACTGACATCTCAAGCGCCAACAATTTGGGCATTTTAAGGCTTCTGCATGTGTTTGAGTTGTTTTTACATTTTAAAGAAGACATGTCTGACCACATCTCACACACACACACACAATGACAATTAGGGGTTGGGTCTATTTGCTTTCCCCCTTGCCTATGCCATCTGTGGTTGTCATAGGCAACGTGATTTTAAGGGGTGCAGAATTTCATCTTCTTTTTTGTCTAGTTTGGCTTGGGGTCCATGGCAATGTAGAGGAAAGAAGGTTTCCTTGTATGGTCTCACTTTACAGAGAGGTTAGATTGTCTTTGGAGTGTATTGTTGAGAGGCTGTGATAGTGGCGTAATAGTGCGACTTGGGCGCGTTATATGCACCCAGACATGCTTCCCCTGCTGTCCCAGTTGCATTCCAGCAGTGTTGGCATCCTTTTCTGAGGTTTCAGGGTGGACTTGGTGACCTCCAAGTGGTCGAATTGAGATTTCCAAGTGGCGAGCATTTTTTTCCCATAGACTTTAATGGGATTCGATATTCGGTCGAATAGTCGAATTTCGCGGTCTATTCGAATCGAATTTCGAACTTTCGAATATTTCACTACTCGCTCATCTCTAATTGTAAACAGATTGTAACCCTGTACATTAACTGCCCAGTCATAGCTATCATCCAGCCATGTCTTAGTTATTCCCTTTAGACCTTATTCATACATCAGTCATGGATGTGTGCTGTCTGTGTTCTCCAGAAAGCACATAGATCCATTAAATTCATTGGGAATATCAATATTTTTTTTTTTTGTTAAACTGTTTTTTTTTTTGTTTTGCATGGACTGTTGGTCCACTGAAAACTGAGGGGATTATACACTAGTGTGGTCCTTTTACAGATCAAACATGCCCATTTAAGTGCATGAAAACCACAGACAGCACATGGAAACAATTGTGTTCGATTTCTCATGGAATGTTACTAAGAGATGCTCTGGAAATTTCCTTTTCTGCTTAGCACTGCACAACAGAATACAGTTCAGTGAAAATGGGCCATGGATAAAACATAAAGGACAACAAAATGAACGCAACGCAAGACATTCAAGTGTCAAGTGGTCAGGCATTAATGCAATTCTGTCACACAGAAGGTAGAAACAAAAATGAAGAAGTCTGGTATCGTGTTAGCCAATAGAAAATTAGTTTAGTGCTCTCATTAAGAGAAACAAAATAGTCTAAATTTGCTTACTGAAATTTATCTTTCCTTGAGTCCAAAGGCAGCACAACACAAAGGGTTAATGTCTTGTTCCTCCTATCTAGGACAGAAGATAATCATTAGTAAATCAGACTAATTAACCCCCTATAAGGGAGTTCACATCCACTAGGTAGATGTGTTTTTCCCAAGCAATGTCTTTTTCAGGGAGGGATACTTGTGCTGCCTTTGGACTCAAGGAAAGATACATTTCGTTAAGCAAATTTAGACTTTCCTTATCGTCCTTCAGGCTGCACAACACAAAGCAGTATTAAAGAAGGGGGGGGGGTCCAAATCGCAGCCTTAATAATCAGTTGTCTGTCAAAGGCAAGCACCAGAGACATCAAACTTTTATTGTTTTGTAAGGATGCATGGAGAAGGCCATGTAGAGGCTCTTCATATTTGATCCAATGTTTTTTTTTTCTTCTCTGCCTAAGCAACTAAGTGGACAGAGTTGAGTGTGCTGTAACTCCACTTGATAACTGGAGTACTTGAAATCTAGAAGCAGTATTCTTAATCCAAGCAGTGTAGGCTTGCTGGCTTTTATACTTCTTTATAAACATCTGATCAGCCGACCTGAAGGACCCTGGTTCTCCATTTACCAGTAGATGAAGCTTGTCTTGTTCAGCTGATTGAGGATTCTGATACATGAATTTCTAAACTTACATTCATGTCAGATGAGAGCTTTAGTAGAATATAGGGCATCAACATTAAAAGCGACTCTTCTTCATATACTTTCAGATATGGCCCTTGCAAAGTCTGACACCTTCTTGGCTGATGCAATTGCCCACAGAAATAAACCTTCCAAGATACAAACCTTGGTGGTGCTTCTGTAAGAGGTTCAACCAGGGTCTTGAGGAGAACAACCTGATCCCAGTCTGGAATAGGAAGCGTAACGATTAATTTAAACTGAATAAAGAAAGTTAACCCTTTCGCTCCCGGAGGTTTTTTCGGTTATGCATTTTCGTTTTGCGCTCCCTGCCTTCAAACAGCCATAACGCTTTTATTTTTCTGTTCACATAGCTGTATGAGGGCGTGTTTTTTGCGGGACAAGTTGTACTTTCCAACGCCACCATTTAATATTGCATATGGTGTAGTGGGAAGCAGGAAAAAAATTCCAAATCAGGTAAAATTGCAAAAAAACACTATTCCGCTACAGTTCTACGTGTTTCTTATTTACAGCGTTCGATTTGCATTAAAACTGACCCATTACTTTCATTCTACTGGTCAGTACAAATCCGGCAATACCTAATATGCATAGTTTTTCCTGCGTTTTGATAGTGATAAAATAATTATAAAGTTGTTTTTTTTTTCCTTGTCATATCTTGACCCCTATAACTTTTTGGTATTTATATGTACAGAGCTGTATGGGGGCTCATTTTTTGCAGGGTGATCTGAAGTTTTTATTGATACCATTCTAGGGTGTGTATGACTTTTTGATCACTTTTTATTTAATTTAAAAAAAAAAGCGACAAAAAACGGCAAATCGCCATTTGGACGCTTTTTTCCGCCACACAATTCGCCGCATTGGAATTTTTTTTTATATTTTAAAAGTACGGGCGTTTTCGGTCACGGTGATACCCATGATGTCTATATTTATTGTTATTTAGGTATTTATTTTTTAATTATACGGAAAGGGGGGTGATTTGAACTTTTATATCTTTTTTATTTTTTATATATTTTTTTAACTTTTTTTTTTACTATTTGAAAGGTCAAATATGAGCTGATATATTGTGGCTTTTTTTTTCTTTATGAGCAATCAGGGATTTTCTAGACTCAGATAAATCCAAGAATTGCTCATCTCTTATCCTGGCCTGCCATCTAGTGGCCAGAATAAGAATTGCACTTTGAAAACTTTAATCCTCACCAGCGAGGATTACAGTTTTCATATGGTGTACAGACACCCCGATTAGAAACAGCAGAGACTTGCCGGCCATGACGTCCGCCGCACTTGCGAGCGGGCGCCATGTGCCCGCATCGCCCCAGCGCCGTACATGTACGGCGCTGGGAGTGTAAGGGTTAAAAAATGAAGACCTATGCAAGCAGTGGCAGCCATGAAATGCACTCTTGCAGTGTTAACCTAAACTGGAAACGTTCCTGTAAAAAAACAGCTAAACTTCAGACAAGTCAGGATTCTGCAAAGTTTCCACCACCACACCTTACAAGCCTGTCTTAAGTCCTGAACCGTCAGATTCCAGGCTGTGAACTGAAACATTGGTGTGGATGCTGTAGGCCTACTTGAACGAGAAGATTTGGCTGGACTGTATGTTCAATAATTTCCTCTGGAAAGTTATAATCAGTGAGGTGTCATGCCCTCCTGGTCAGATGAGCACTATGGCTATGGCTGAGAATCTGGTCTAATTTTCCTGAGCACTCAGGATATGAGGGGAAATGGAGGAAAATGTGGATGAAAAATTTGTTCCGAACTGAAAGACAGGCCATCTATTCTTTCTGTTGGATCCACTTTATTCAGGTAGCAGAACTTGATCTTTGTATTGGAGTCTCTCCCTATTGCATCTAAATGGGGGTACCCCATCTGCACACAATCTGTTAAAGATACAGTCGCTGAGACTTCAACTGTGACCTACTTAACAGATCCGCCTGAACATTCAGAATACCTTGAATGTGGATGGCTATCTACAGTTTGACATTCCATTTCCCAAGTCATCTTTGACTGCATTAACTGTACTGTGGATCAGAGAGAGTCCTGTGCCAATTGTTGATATAGCACATGGTGGAAATATTACCTGTTTGCCCCACCACTGACTGATTCTTGAGCCAGCCCTAATGAAGAGCTAGATAAATTGCTCCCAGGTCTCTGATATTGAATCACAGATACAACTCTTGAGGAGACACCCTCCCCTGAACTCAAAGAATGTTGAAGTGTACTTCCTGATCAGCGTTATTGGAATGGCCAGAAAATCTACTTTGTTCAGTATTTCTCGGCAAAGCCATCAAGACAGAGGTTTCTGGCTTGATCACCACAAGACAAACCAGACTTGATAAATATTGGATTCTTCCTGTAACAAAGCTGGTTTGCAATGTAGACTAATGCCCACATTACAGCTTCTATCGAAGAGGTCAGGAAAGTATATATTTGTAGACAGATAGGCTGCCTGGCCTGATCTGATAGCAATCATGACTAGCGACAGGTGTGGCGGTTACACAGGAGAAGGGGCGGGGCTTGCAAGAAGATGCTGGGGGAGCCCTATTCAAATATTTGCTGTGGGGCCCAGTTATTCCTAGTTACTACACTGGCACTTGGTGATGGGATCTTAGATCTCACATTCACCTTGATTTCTGGATCCGCTCCTGTGAGAGCTTAAGCAACCAGTTTCTAGAGTCTACCTGGGAAAGAGGTCAAGATTTATCTGTTAAAGGGGTTCCCAAAGTTAGATTTATTGTCGACCTATCCTCAGGATAGGTCATCAATATCACATCAGCGGGGGTCTGACACCTGGCACCCGCGCTGATCAGCTGTTTTTAAGAGGAGGCGTGCGCCGTACCAGCACTGCCTCTTCTTTATTGTTTATAGAGATGAGCGAATCTATTCGCCGCTTCGTAGATTCGTATCCATTTTTCCTACTCCGAAGCTAATCCAGATTTTTTCAGATTTGCTTCGTATTATTCGTAAATGTTCTTAAAATTTTGAACGCTACGTACTCTATGTACACTACATACACTACGTACGCATTCTTCTTGCCCCCTCCCCCGGCCCCCCCAAGCGGGAAAATGACAATACGCTCCCTCAAGAGTTGCAAAGTGATGATACGCCCCCCTCAGAAGAGGGAAAAACCAGCCCAGCCTACCAGGAACTAACTATTTGCTCGTATAGGGAGTGAAGACTCCTTACTCATTACTCCGCCCTCCTCTCCAGTTCAAGCCAGTGGTGAACAAGATACCACAGCATTAGTGAAGCAACTGCGACCAAAGTGGGGAGAGATGGTCTTAGGGAATGAGTACCCCAAACCACCGCCTGCTCCAGAGATCAAAGCGTCACAATTGTGCAAGAGAGTCTCACCGGCTCCTGAGTCGATATTCGCCTTGCTGGCTGGTGCAGCTGCTGTGGATGGTGTGGCAGAGGTGGCTGGAGCATCCACTTTGCCACTCAGGAGGAGAACAACAACAACACCTTCCATGCGGCAGAATTCCGATTGTGCCAGCATCAGTGACAGCCCATGCCCAGACCCTATGGGACTACAAGAATGCAGTGGAAAACTGGGTCATCCAAGTACTGGACCATCCGAGGCCAGGAGAGCCTACACTGGAGTGGCAAACCGTCCTGTGATTTTCAGTGAAGCAAGGCTCTGGCTTCCTGGTGGATGATGAGGACAGCAAGGAGTACTTTGTGGGTCGCAGGTCAGTGAAACGGCCGTATCTGCCTCAACTCCGTCACAGCCTATACGTGGGGGATTAGGTGAAATATACCCCCATGGCATCCCTGAAAGACCCCTTTGCTACCGGGGGTAACGTTATTATCAAAGCCCCTGGTACCTGCATCACCACCAGAAGTTTGGCCGGAGGACCCCCAGACAAAGGACGTGTGCGCTGCCTACAGGAGTCACTAGATGGCACCCTCCGTTTCAGGGAGAAGCTACAGCCGGAGCCTCTGATCCCTGGACTTCCACCACCATCACAGTCCTTTCAGCTGGGTCCGCTGACAACATCATCGTTTACTTTCCAGTCCACGGTGACCCACCAGTACCAATTACGCTAGAAAATGAAGTCAGCAGCAGCCAGGGGAGCTGGCGCTTCTTGCCTGGGTGAAACCTTGCCTGAACGGCTTCAGCCAGAAGTCCTTACCCCTGCTTTACTGGCAGGAGTATCCGGAAAAGTAAAGGCGCAAGTGGCTGCAGCGACCACCACCCGAACCCGGTTAAGTCCGATTTCAGCAGAAGAGGGCAGTGGAGCTCCACCACGGCAGCCAGCTTGGCTTACAAGAGGCAGGAACGTCCTCTGATGTCATTCAATAGCAGTTCAAGCAAGGAGGACTTCAGGTCCCTCATCTGATGAACCCTTCTACTGGCTGAGTTATTTAAAGGACACCTCAGGAGGACCTATGGGAGCCACAACATGGACTGCACCTGACGGGTGAGAGCTAGTTGGCACTTGTTTTTTGTTTATGTTGTTTTTATTGCCCCCTGTTTGACTCGCCACAGATGGACATGGCTTGTCAGGACTCCCCCCCCCATTCTGCAGAAAATTCCTATTTTCCTTTTTCCCCCCTTCTGAGATTATTTGGGAACCCCCTTTGCAAAAAGGGTTCTCTATTTGCTGCTATTCTATATTATCCATGTGGATTACACCTTATCTGTTTGAATTACAAAATTACCTCATGTGGGTTACAATTGAATTTTGGACTGTATTCCAGTGTTTCATCATGACAAGTAGCTACGAGGAGAGACTCAAACGTATATCTGAGCCTATTACGCTTGCAAATGTGAAATTGATTGCACTAAAATGTTTGCATAATTGTCTTTGCTGTATTTTAGCAATAATGTTTTTACAGGTTCAGCAACGTTCAAGCACTTTAGCCCATTGTGTTTCAGGTACTGCAATGTGTCCTATTATGCACTTATTGTACGATGTTTTAAATAAATTATGCACTTAACCGGATAGCTAGCACCTTTCTTTTCTAGCTCATATGGACTGCCTCTAAAGACTGTTCGCCACGGCCTAGCCTCGTGTGTATGACGCAATCTCGAGTCCAGATAGTGCGCTAAGAATTTGTACGCACTTTATACGCTAATGCTTAAGTATTGTGTACTTTTAACAACACTGACTGTATGTTCGTAATTTGTGCAAGAATGTTTGCAAAACAAATGATTATTTTTTAACGCAAATTCAACCAAATAAATTTGTATTAAGAACGAATCTTGTCAGAAATTTGAAGATTATTCGCTGAAGCGAATTTTGGATGTTTTGCTCATCTCTAATTGTTTACATCCTAGCCATAACATGGGTATCGGTGAGTAGGTGTAATTACACCTAACCGCCTCATTAATTTCAATGGGAAGGATCGCTCCCATATACTTGTATGGGAACGTGTCTTCCCATTGAAATGAATGGGACGGTTAGATGTAATTACACCTGTTCACCGCTACCCATGTTACGGCTAGGATGTAAGCAATGAAGAGGAGACAGCGCTGGTACGGCGCATGCCTCCTCTTCAAACAGCTGATCGACGGTGGTGCCGGGTGTTGGAACCCCGCAGATCTGATATTAATGACCTATCCTGAGGATAGGTCATCAATAAATATAACTTGGAGAACCCTTTTATGTCCTGGAGCAACCACCATATCAGACATTGTGAAGGGTTGACTTATTTGCCTTGGGGGGCAATTTCTTAACCTGAGGGAGTAACCTGGGTACAAGATTCTATACTGTCTGACGTAATCCTTACACAATTTGAGAAAATGTTTTGTAATCTTGATCCCACTGGAGGCCTGGAGTCCTAAATTTGATGTTTCCCTGTTCCAAATTCTACTTTGTAGTGCTTGGAGAGCCTGAAACTTAGAAATACTCTTTCTATCTGTCCCTTCAGAGCCCCTCTTAGGTGATCTCTGGAATGAAAATGACAAGGAATATTGTGGAACGGAGACCCCTCTGTAACGATTGATTCTAAATAGAATTAATATGGTAAGGAAAAAATGGCACTAACAGAATGTCCCTCTGCACAGAGTGTCTATGGGGACCACATGAAGTAGGTGGCACATTCAGGGCCATTCAAATAAAAGTACAGTATTTTTTCATTCTGACACGTCCCGCAATTTGCAGATCTAATACCAACCCATTATTAAATAGGACTGAGAGAAACAGAAGGACACAGGTGTCGTCCGCATCCGCAAATCATTCCATGGGATAAAGAAATTGTCCCACTCTTTTCCATTTTGCGGAGAAAAATGGGCATTACCATAATAGGGCAGAATGTTCTGAACTGCAAAAGCAGAATGCACATGGCGGCATCCGTGCCCTATGGATCCACAACTTGTGGTCCACAAAATCGGATATGGTTCTGTGAATGGACCCCCAATCTTAGTGACTAAATAAGACTTATTGAGGAAGCAATCCCTATGTCCCTAGGAAACTGAAGCCAAAGACGCTTTGCACTCCAACAAACAAGGAGTTACTATGTTTCAGCAGGAAACAATATTTCAAACTAGAAGTTCCCTGACAGGGAATAACTGGTTGCCAGAAAGTCTTCCCAGTCAGACGGGCCCCTGGGATATACCTTAGGAGGGTTACCCCGCTGAGCTGATATTGCAGGACCTGTAGTGTACCGCTGTAATCTAGCTCCCACATAATGTTACCTGCCTGGCTGGGACCACACTCCTCCCATACATCCTTTTAATATAGGATCATCATGATAATCTTTAAATAATGAAGGAAAATGATGTGCACCATCATGAAACAAAGATCTTCAGAATCCTCCTGGTCACTATTGAAATTCATTGAGAGAGTTAGTTAACCTCTTGCACCATTTTTAACTTAACATGTTATCCATCAAGTTTAGCTCAGCTGCACCTGTATACTTCTACTCCAAAATAGCTCCTGAGATGGAGTTAATAACATAGTAACATAGTAACATAGTATATAAGGCCGAAAAAAGACAAAAAAATCTGTCCATCCAGTTCGGCCTGTTTTCCTACAAGTTGATCCAGAGGAAGGCAAAAAAAACCCTGTGAGGTAGAAGCCAATTTTTCCCACTTTAGGGAAAAAAATCCCTTCCCGACTCCAATCAGGCAATCAGAATTACTCCCTGGATCAACGATCCATCTCTAATAACTATAACCTGTAATATTATTACACTCCAGAAATACATCCAGGCCCCTCTTGAATTCTTTTAGTGAACTTGCCATCACCACCTCCTCAGGCAGAGAGTTCCATAGTCTCACGCAGAGGATGTCCCCTCGTCACAGTCACAGTCCTGGGGATAAATAGATCATAGGAGAGATCTCTGTACTGACCTCTGATATTTATACATAGTTATTAGATCTCCCCTCAGTCGTCTTTTTTTCTAAAGTGAATAAGCCTAATTTTGATAATCTTTCTGGGTACTGTAGTCCACCCATTCCAGTTATTACTTTAGTTGCCCTCCTCTGAACCCTCTCCAGCTCTGCTATGTCTGCCTTGTTCACAGGAGCCCAGAACTGTACACAGTACTCCATGTGTGGTCTGACTAGTGATTTGTAAAGTGGCACGACTATGTTCTCATCACAGGCATCTATGCCTCTTTTGATGCAACCCATTATCTTATTGGCCTTGGCAGCAGCTGTCTGACACTGGTTTCTACAGCTTAGTTTGCTGTTCACTAAAATTCCTAGGTCCTTTTCCATGTCAGAGTTACCCAATATTTTACCATTTAGTATGTACTGGTGACTTGCATTATTCCTTCCCATATGCATAACCTTACATTTGTCAGTGTTAAACCTCATCTGCCATTTCTCTGCCCAAGCCTCCAGTCTATCCAGATCCATCTGTAGCAGTGTACTGTCCTCTTCTGTGTTAATTACTTTACACAGTCTAGTGTCATCTGCAAAAAATTATATTTTACTCTGCAAGCCTTCCACAAGATCATTAATACATATATTGAAGAGAATAGGGCCCAATACTGACCCCTGTGGTACCCCACTAGTGACAGTGACCCAATCTGAATATGTGCCGTTAATAACCACCCTCTGTTTTCTGTCACTGAGCCAGTTACTTACCCACATACAGACTTTTTCTCCCAGGCCAAGCATTCTCATTTTATATAGTAACCTTTTATGTGGTACCATAATATAGATTGATAGACTGCAAGAAACCCCCGCTGCATATGAGAAACTAACCAGGACACTCCAGGATAAATCTCAGCTCAATCATCCCATGGAACAGCCAATGGGGAAAATAAACTCTGGAAACCACTCCCAGATCAATCATGTTATGCAGTTAATCCTGGAGCACACCTCCAGCTCTATAACATGCATATAACTCTGGACATGCTTCCAGATCAGTAATGTCATGCAGTTAGTTCTGGAGCACTCCTCCAGCTCTACAACATACATATAACTCTGGACACTCTTCCAGATCAGTAATGTCATGCAATTAGTTCTTAGCACACCTCCAGCTCTATAACATACATATAACTCTGGACACTCTTTTAGCATATTCATATGCTACATGATACTCTTGAAACCACTTCCAGTTATATAATATTAGGCTTAATAACCATATTGGCCTTCACAGCAGCAGGAGCCTCTGTATGTGTGAGCTTCATTGTCCTAGACAAAATAAAAAAAACACATCTACCTAGTGGGTGTGCACTCCTTTATAAGGGGGTTAATAAGTCTGATTTACTAATGATTATCTTCTGTCGTAGATGGGAGCAAGACATTAAAGGGTTATTCCCATCTTAGACAATGGGGGCATATCGAAAAATACCTATATCGAAAACTGAGCAGGGAGCTGCTCCCATAGAAATGAATAGGAGCGCATCGCGCATGCGCGGACACCACTCCCATTCATTTCTATGTAGTCGACAGAAATAGCCAAGACAACGCTTGGCTATTTTCGCCGGCTCCATAGAAATGAATGGAGGGTGGCTGCGCATGCGCAGTGCGTCCTCCTTCATTTTGGGGGCTACGTTGTCGATATTGGTGATATTGATATCCTAGTGATATGCCCCCTTTGTCTAAGATGGTAATAACCTTTTAACGCTTTGTGCTGTGCTGCCTGAAGGAAAAGAAAGAGTTTTGCAGGTTTGATACCTTTTAATGGCTAACAAAAATAGAACCAATGTTGTTGCATAGTGAGCTTTTGGGACATCACCATCACAGTCCCTTCATCAGGCATACTACAAGAATATATGGAGAAACTGCTATATATATATATATATATATATATATAGAGAGAGAGAGAGAGAGAGATGAGCGAGCACTAAAATGCTCGGGTGCTCGTTATTCGAATCAAATTTTTCCCGATGCTCGGGTGCTCATTTTGAATAATGAACCCCATTGAAGTCAATGGGAGACTCGAGCATTTTTTGCAGGGCACTGGGGCTCTGCATAGGGAAGGTTGCGTGAAAACCTGGAAACCTCAGAAAATGATGGAAACACCATGGAAATGGACAGGAAACAGCAGAGGCAGCATGCATGGATGCCTCTGAGGCTGCCTAATCATACCATTACCCCACATTCTGGCCAACAGCCTTGGGGTGATCCTCAAGACAATTGTGCTGACTCAGACCAAGATGGGCAAGGCACATGCACTGGCACATGTTAGGAAAGCACCCACCTAGGTGCAACGAAGGTCCATCACCGCCTGCAGGTGACACCACTGCTCATGCTGGCACTGCTGTGCTATCCCCCGCCCCACGACACAGGCATAAGCCTGACACAGCATGGTGACAGCGTAGTGACACCAACAAGTGACCAAGTTAGATTGAGGTAGCAGGTGAACCACCCAAAAATTTAGCCTGACACAGCACAGGAATATATAGGTTTGCTACACAGACGGTCCACTGCACCGTTACATATTCTTCATCATTGCCAATTACTTTTTCACCAACTGTTGTCTGGCAATGATAAAGGGGAAGGTGAATCCACTGCCGAAGAAAAGTGTCATCCTCCTACAAGTCTCCACAACGTTCTCAATTGAAAAGGGGATGTTCTTGCCGTGGCCTTCCTCATAGTGGCCGCTTCTGCCGACGACAGAGGTGGTGTACCTACGGACAGCCTGACCAAACATGATGGCAGACGGGGAGACACTCCCTCATGTAAAATTGTTTTGGACTGTCTGTAGTTGACCCTCCTGTAAAATAGTTTTCTCATTTTTTTTGTTTTTCCTGTTATTAGTTTATGTACAACCCATGGCTGGCATGGTGGGAATATATAGGTTTGATTCACAGACGGTCCACTGCACCGTTACATTTTCTTCATCATTGCCAATTACTTTTTCACCAACTGTTGTCTGGCAATGATAAAGGGGAAGGTGAATCCACTGCAGAAGAAAAGTGTCATCCTCCTACAAGTCTTCACTTGTTCTCAATTGAAAAGGGGATGTTCTTGCCTTGGCCTTCCTCATAGTGGCCGCTTCTGCGGACGACAGAGGTGGTGTACCTACAGACAGCCTGACCGAACATGATGGCAGACGGGGAGACACTCCCTCATGTAAAATTGTTTTTTGAGTGTCTGTATTTGACGCTACTAAAAAATTTATTGGAGAGAGGGCCTGTAGGTGGCCCTCCGTAAACATTGTTTGTATAGAGCGCCAGTTGGCCCTCTTGGCTCAGCGTTTGCCTGTTGGCTCAGCGTTTCTGTGCGAAGAGGAGGAGGAGGAAGAGGCATAATAAGAGAAACCTTGACCGAGGTAGGCCCCGCAATACTTGTTGTGGGCATTACATGAGTGGCCCCAGCCACAGTGGTGGCTCCCCTGCTGATCTTGGTGTGACACAGGTTTCACACCACAGTCCGTCGGTCATCCTCAGTTTCTTTAAAAAACCTCAGACTTGCGAACATCTAGGCCTCGGCACGGGAACTTGACTCCGTGAAACAGTTGCTGATCTACTTGCTCTGGCCCTGCTTCTCCCTCTGGCCACCCCACTGCCTCTTCCAACCTGTTCTGGTGCTGCACTTGCCTCCCCATCAGAAGCACTGTCTTTACTAGACTTACCAACACATCTCGGGTCAGTCACCTCATCATCCACCTGCTCTTCCTCCGATTCCTCGCTCTGCTGCCCCCTGGGACTTACTGCCCTGACAACAACGTTAATGTCTGACAACCGTATCTCATCATCATCATCATCTTCCGACACCTCTTGACACACTACTTGCACTAAGTCCACACTCTCATCACCCACAGACTAGTTCTAAATTTAGGGCATCGGGACAGAGCAACTGCTCAGGTTGCTGTTGAGCAGTGGTTTATGTCTCTGGGTAGGGTCCTGAAAAGAGTTCCTGTGAGTATGCCAGATCTGAATCCATACTTTCCGTGGGGGGGCAGGCTGGGGGGAAGGAGGTTGAGCTGGAGGAGCCAGAGGTCTACTCCCTTGGCTAGCATGGGTGGACTGCGTAGAAGACTGGGTGGTTGATAAATTACTGGAAGCATTATCCGCTATCCACGTCATCACCTGTTCGCACTGTTGTGGTTTCAATAGTGGTGTACCACGTGAACCAGTAAGTTGCGAGATGAAGCTAGGGAGCTAAACTCTGCGGCGTTCCACTGCTCCCTCATCAACATGTACTGTGTCACCCTGCCCAGGACTATGGTCTCTCCCCCCTACACTACTTGAACGCCCATGCCCGCGCCCACGCCCTCCTCCTCGACCCTTAGCCCTTGGGTTCAACATTTTGTATGTTCACTTCAATGTATCATATATAACTGAGAGAAAAAATGTAGTCTTTAGACGGCGGCTTTTATACCGCAAACCACTCAATTTGTCGCTGCACTGTATAATTTCAAAAAAGAGAGAAAATACGTAGTGTTTAGATGAAGGCTTTGGTCCCACAAACCACTCAATTTGTCCCTGCACTGTATACTTTGAAAACTGAGAGAAAAGACGTAGTGTATAGATGTAGGCTTTAGGCCCGCAAATCACTGATTTTGTCGCTGCACTGAATAATTAGAAAAAAAGAGAGAAAAGACGTAGTGTTTAGACGGCGGTTTTTGTCCCGCAAACCACTCAATTTGTTGCGGCACTGTATAATTTGAAAACTGAGAGAAAAGACGTAGCGATTAGATGTAGGCTTTAGGCCCGCAAATCACTGAATTTGTCGCTGTACTGTATAATTTGAAAACTGAGAGAATATATGTAGTGTTTAGACGGCGGTTTTTGTCCCGCAAACCACTCAATTTATCGCTGCACTGTATAATTTGAAAACTGAGAGAAAAGACGTAGTGTTTAGATGTAGGCTTTAGGCCCGTAAATCACTGAATTTGTTGCTGCACTGTATAATTTTAAAACTGAAAGAATAAACGTAGTGTTTAGACGGCGATTTTTGTCCCGCAAACCACTCAATTTGTCGCTACACTGTATAATTTGAAAACTGAGAGAATAAACGTAGTGTTTAGACGGCGGTTTTGTAATGCAAACCACTCAATTTGTCACTGCACTGTATAAAATATAACTGAGAGAAAAAACTGTAGTGTTTAGATGGCAGCTTTAGTACCGCAAAACACTCAATTTGTCGCTTCACTGTATAATATATAACTGAGGAAATAAACATATTCCCTAGACTAACGCTAATGTACAGTACACTACATAATTGTTCACTGGACTGTAGTGTATATCACTGAGAGAAAAAACGTATTCACTAGACTGCACTACAGATCCCAGCAAGCCAAGGTGCAGCAGCAGTAAAAATCAGTACTGAGAGGGCTTTGGGCAATTTCTTTTGGGTCTGTTTGGACCACGTGCTGTCCCTTCTACCACCAGTGCACAGCATGCAGCCAAGGTGGCGGTAGCTGCACTACAAGTCCCAGCCAGCAGCAGACCCCCCCCCAAAAAAAAAAAAAAACGTGCTTGTAGCCCTTAGAAGGGTTGTTGGGTTCTTTGGGGATGATTCCTGCCTAACCAACATCTAAATTGAGGCCCTAACAGCGTGCAGCCAAGATGGCGGTAGCTGCACTACAAGTCCCAGCCAGCAGCCTGGAGGAGACCAAAAAAAAAAGGTGCTTGTAGCCCTTAGAAGGGCTGTTGGGTTCTTTGTGGGTGATTCCTGCCTAACCAACAACTAAATTCAGGCTTCATTTTTTCAATCCCCGCTGGCTGTGGAGTGGGAGGGGGCGTGGCCTGACTGAGTCTGGGGCGTGGCTTAGCAAGACCTGGGGTGGGGGGTTTTAGTCCTTCTTTTGAAGGTGGCCTGAATTACAGGTCGATGCCATGAAAATTTATGAGGACACGCCATGGGTAGCAGTGGAAGAAAAAATATTTTATTACTACTGAACGGTCTTAGTCTAAAATTAGTGTATTTCATCTATTTCATTTAATGTTTCTGTGTGTCGTTGCAGAGAGAAAGTCAATGCAGCTGACAGAAATTGATATTTACCTTCATTTTTTTCAATCCCCATTGGCTGCGGAGTGGGCGTGACCTGACCAATTCAGGGGCGTGGCTAAGTGAGACCTGGGGCGGGGGTTTTAAGCCCTTCTTTAGGGGGCAGCTTGAGTTAAAGGTTGATGCCATGGTAATTTATGAGGACACGTAATGGGTAGCAGTAGAAGAAAACATCTTTTATTACTACTGAACGGTCTTAGTCTAAAACATAAGTTATATTTATGGTAACCGGAATACCCCCTTTAACAGTGTCATCCACAGCGCTCTGCCCCTTTAAAGCAGCAAATAGAAATGGCTGAGCTCCTCAGCTGGCTGCTAATTACCTGGCTAGGTTGTTATGGAAACCTGTGTGCATGTGGAGAAAATGATTGTTGGAATTTGAAGTGAAATGCTCCCAGGCTAATATTGACTAATGGAGATCGTATTTTGGTAATATTTCTGGAATGGTAAGTCCTAGAGAGCTGAGACTTGGTCTAAAACCTTCCAGGACACCTGATGTACCTGTGTGCCAAATTTGGTGAAAATCGGCCCGGTAGTTTGGTCGCGCGTAGAGAACAAACAGACAGACGGACAGACAGACAGACAGACAGACAGAAACTCATTTTTATAATATTAAGAGATATATATATATATATATATATATATATACTAGCAGAAAGACCCGGCTTCGCCTGGGCATATTTTATTTGATGTTTCTGTGTGTCGTTGCAGAGAGAAAGTCAATGCAGCTGACAGAAGTTGATGTTTACCTTCATTTTTTCAATCCCCATTAGCTGCGGAGTGGGAGGGGGCATGACCTGACGGGGTCGGGGGCGTGGTTTACCGGGTGTCACGACAGGAACACAGGGAATAGTGAGCCCTGTCTGAACCCCACCTCTGACCCTACCTACTTACAGTATAGGCCCTAGGTAGCCAAACCGTAACTGGGCGACAGTTCCTATACTGTATAAGTGAAGGCAGGGAAGGGAAACACGAGACGAACAACACAGAACAATACAAACACAATAAGAGAATTGTCAACAAGCTGAGTCAAACCTGGAGGGAACGTCAAAACTAGAGGAGGAGGCAAAATCGAAGTCGAGGTCAGAAAGCCGGGAGTCAAGAAAACCAGAATATCTCTCAGGGATCAAACGCAAGCACTGCACCAGAAAAACTAATAACAGGCAATGTGAAAGGGCAGTTGCCATCTTTAAATAGCCCGCCCAGGATCATGTGATGTGGCCAGCATCACATGACCTGAGGCGGAGCAAGCTGTCAAAACAATGCAAAGTAGCCATGTGGTGTGATCAGCACCACATGGCTAAAAACCCAACAGACAAATTAACTGATGAAGTGCTGGCTGACCAGACCAGCACTTCAATTTCCTACTGCTCGTCTCTAGGGGGGCGGAGAGGTCCGGCGGCGCTGCGCGGAGGGAGCGCGTCGCCGGCCTCCCGTGACAGTACCCCCCTCTTCACGAGGGGCCACCGGACCCTTTCCAGGGGGAGCCGGTTTCTCAGGATGCTGCAGATGAAACTCCCGGATAAGAGTATCCGCATGCATCCTGCTCAACGGGACCCATGACCTATCCTCCAGACCGAACCCCCTCCAATGCACAAGATATTGAAAGGAGTTCCGGACTTTCCTCACATCAATGATGTCAGCTATCTCATGCTCCATTTGTCCTGCCACCTCAACCTGAGGTGAAGGCTGTTCCTCAGGACACACGGGAGCAACAAACCTCTTCAACAAAGACTTATGGAAGACATCATGTATACGAAAGGAATCAGGCAAGCGTAATTTAAACGATACCGGGTTGATCACCTTGATGATCTCATATGGACCTATAAAACGAGGCGCAAACTTATAAGAGGGTACCTTCATATGCAGATTCTTAGAGGATAACCATACCTTGTCCCCCACCTTGAACTCAACCCCCTTAGAACGTCTCCTATTTGCCTTAGTCTTATGGATAAGTTGGGCTCTTTCCAGGTTCGACTGAACCTGTGCCCAAACTGTGCACAGTTCCTGGGAGACACTATTGACCTCTGGGACCACAGAATTGGATGACGAAAAAGAACCAAAACGAGGATGGAAACCCATGTTGCAAAAGAACGGCGACATCCCAGAGGAAGAATTAACGCGATTATTCAAGGCAAACTCAGCCAGAGATAAAAACCTGGACCACTGATGTTGGTTGTCAGAAACATAGCACCTAAGAAACTGTTCAACGGATTGATTGGTCCGCTCGGTCTGACCATTGGACTCAGGATGGAAGGCCGATGAGAAGGACAGAGAAATACCTATTTTTTGACAGAAGGCCTTCCAAAACCTGGACACAAACTGTACACCCCTGTCTGACACGATATTTTCAGGGGCTCCATGAAGTTTGATGATGTGATCAATAAACACAGAAGCCAGAACCTTTGCAGATGGTAATTTGCTTAAAGGAATAAGATGACACATCTTGCTAAATCTATCCACCACAACCAAGATCACGGTCTTACCCTCAGAGCATGGCAGATCGGTGATAAAGTCCATGGACAGGTGGGACCATGGTCTACCAGGTATGGGCAATGGATGTAACTCGCCCATAGGCCGTGTCTTGGGAGTTTTTGACCGGGCACAAATGTTACATGCGGACACAAAAGCCTGAACATCTCTGGAAATCGAAGGCCACCAAAAATTCCTGCAAATCAAATCCTTGGTGGCATTGACCCCAGGATGTCCACACAAAACAGAATCATGACACTCACCCAGAAGTCGCAAACGCAATGGTGCAGGCACAAACAATTTATCAAAGGGGGTATCAGTGGGAGCAAGATGTTGTCCGGCCAAGATTTCCTCGGTTAAGACAGGTGAGGTGGCAGCTATGAAGATGTCGGCTGGCAAAATAGGCTCAGGGGGGGCCTCAGGAGGTTGACATGCCTGAAAGCTCCGTGACAAGGCGTCAGCCTTAACATTCTTGCTTCCGGGCCTAAAGGTAACACAGAAATCAAAACGGGTAAAAAACAAAGCCCACCTTGCCTGTCTGGGATTTAACCTCTTGGCAGATTCAAGGAACATAAGATTCTTATGGTCCGTGAGGACCGTGATACGATGCAAAGCCCCCTCCAAAAAATGCCGCCATTCGTCGAATGCCCACTTAATGGCCAACAGTTCCCTATTGCCTATATCATAATTTCTCTCAGCCGGAGAAAATTTGCGAGAGAAGAAGGCACATGGCCTGAGGTTGGTTAAGGTGGAAGAGCCCTGAGATAGTACAGCCCCAACACCGTCCTCAGATGCATCCACTTCAACCACAAAAGGCTTATTCTGATCTGGCTGAATCAGTATGGGAGCATTCGTAAAACAAATCTTAAGATCTTCAAAAGCCTTTATGGCAGCCGGGGACCAATTCACCAGATCAGCTCCTTTACGAGTTAGATCCGTGATAGGTTTAACTACTACCGAAAAATTTTTTATAAATTTTCGGTAGAAATTAGCGAAGCCTAGGAAACGTTGGAGCGCCTTCAGAGAAGACGGTCGCACCCAATCCAGAATAGCTTGCACCTTAGTTGGGTCCATCTTGAAAGCGCAAGGAGTAAGAATATACCCCAAAAAGGCCACCTCTTGGGCACCAAATATGCACTTCTCCTTCTTTACAAACAATTTGTTCTCACGTAAGACCTCTAACACCTGTCTAGTGTGAGCAACGTGAGGACTCCCAGTCAGCGGAAAAAATGAGAATATCGTCAATGTAGACGATCATGAACCTCCCAATAAAAGGTCTGAAAATGTCGTTTACGAAGTTCTGGAAAACTGCAGGTGCATTACTCAACCCGAAAGGCATTACTAAATACTCATAATGTCCCTCCGGGGTGTTGAAGGCAGTCTTCCACTCGTCACCCTCTCTGATTCTAATAAGGTTGTAAGCCCCTTTCAGATCCAATTTAGAGAACCAGCAAGCACCTTGGACCTGGTTCAACAAGTCAGGAATAAGAGGTAAGGGATACCTGTTCTTAACTGTGATCTTGTTAAGTTCCCTATAGTCAATACAAGGTCTCAAACCTCCATCCTTCTTACTGACAAAGAAGAAACCAGCACCCATGGGAGAAACCGAAGGCCGGATATGACCCTTGTCCAGACTCTCCTTGAGGTATTCTCTCATGGACTGACGCTCTGGAGTAGAGAGGTTGTATATACGGCCCTTGGGGTATCTGGATCCTTCAATAATGTCGATGGTACAATCATACTGGCGGTGGGGAGGAAGAAAATCTGTTTCAGACATAGTAAATACATCAATAAAATCCCTGATATACCCTGGCAAGATTACAGACTCGTTAGTAACCCCCAACTGCAACACTGATTTGCAACAGACATTACAGTTAGGCCCCCATTTCTCTAATTCACCTGATGACCAATTGATTACAGGATTATGATCCTGCAACCAAGGTAGACCTAGAACGAGGTCAGCAGGTAAATTCTTTAACACCAAAAAGGAACAGATCTCTACATGATAAATTCCAACAGTAAGAGTTACCTCAGGAGTACAAAACTCCGCTCCTCCACAATTCAGAGGGGTGGAGTCAAGTGCAATAATTTGGATTACCTCCTTGAGAGGAATAAGAGGGACTCCCAAGGATTGCACAAAATCAAAATCTATAAAGTTGCATGCAGATCCAGAATCAATGAAAGCTCTCCCAGACCCCCAGATCTGATCAAAAGAAATGGCAACCGGTAACAAAATTTTCCTTCTTACCACCGCAGGGAGTACCTTGTTTCCAGAGGGAGACCTCCTTGATGGGGGAAGCTTAGGACATTGCTGAAGCCAGTGGTTCGTCTCACCGCAATAAAAACAGGCTCCCTTCAGGCGTCTCTGATCCCTCAAGGTAACGCCCAACTGCATAGGCTCCTCCTGGGCCTGGACTGGAGTAGGAGTCTGGGAAGAAACTTCTGGAAAAATGACCACTTGGGGGGTAGTTGAACGTTCCCTCAGTCTCTCTCTAAACCGACGGTCTAACTTGATAGCTAGAGTCATAGTCGCCTCTAAGGAGTCAGGGGTGGGATAACTAACAAGTAAATCCTTAAGGGTGATCTGAAAGCCCCACCCTGAACTGACTTCTCAACGCTGGGTCATTCCAATTGGAGGACACACACCATTTTCTAAATTCAGCACAGTAGTCCTCCACTGGACGGTTCCCCTGTCGGCTGTCCTCTAAGCTGAGTCTCTGCAACAGCGGCCAAGTCA
>ONZH01011848.1:0-42015 GCA_900303285.1 Rhinella marina
TTACAAACCACTTCTCAGGTTGCTGCTGACCTTGTTCCCGATGCCCAAGTTTTCCAACTGTCGCAGTCTGTGGGCGATGATGATGATCATGATGACAATGTTGAGTTAGTGGAAGAAGTTTGTAAAGAGGTGTCGGACGATGAGGAGACACGGTTGTCAGACAGTGGTGAAGTTGTTGTTAGGGGAGGAATTCCGAGGGGGGAGCAGACTGAGGAATCGGAGGATGACGAGGTGACTGACCCAAGCTGGGTTGATATGCCGAGTGAAGACAGTGCTTCTGAGGCGGAGGCGAGTGCTGCACCAGAACAGGTTGTAAGAGGCAGTGGTGTGGCCAGAGGGAGAAGCAGGGCCAGAGCTGGTGCATCAGCAGCAACTGTTTCACGTAGTGAAGCTCCCGTGGCGAGGCCTAGATGTTCGCAAGTCTGGAGGTTCTTTAAAGAAAGTGAGGATGACCGACGGACTGTGGTGTGCAACCTGTGCCACACCAGGATCAGCAGGGGTGCCACCACTACTAGCCTAACCACCACCAGCTTGCGCAGGCATATTAGTGCTAAACACCCCACTCAATGGAATCAAGGCCGTTCACCATCTCCTGCGGGTCACACAACTGCTCCTACCCCTGTGTCACTCGCTGCCTCTGCTAGTCAACCCCCTGCGTCACTCGCTGCCTCTGCTAGTCAACCCCCTGCCCAGGACCCCGGCACGAGCGCCTCCCGCCGGAAAACCACACCTTCACCTCCACGATCCTCCACAGTGTCCACCAACGTGTCCCAGCGCAGCGTTCAGCTGTCTTTACAGCAGACGCTGGAGCGCAAGAGGAAATACAGTTCCACCCACCCACATGCCCAAGCCCTCAACGTCCACATCTCCACATATCCCGATGTGCCGCCCCAGCCCTACACCAGCACGTGTCACAGAACATCATCCGTGCCCTGACCAACGCGGTTAGTGATAAGGTCCATCTAACCACGGACACGTGGACAAGTGCTGCCGGGCAGGGACACTATATCTCACTGACGGCACATTGGGTTAGCTTGGTGGAGGCTGGGATCGAGAATGACCCTGGGGCCGCTCATGTACTGCCCACACTGAGGATTGCGGGGCCTACCTCGGTCACGGTCTCTCAGACGTACTATGCCTCCTCCTCTCCGACCCCCTCCTCCTCCTCCACCGAATTACCATCCGTGGGCACGGCGCCTTCAGTCGGTAGCTCTAGGCGCAGCAGCAGTGCCGTGGGTAAGCGCCAGCAGGCGGTGCTCAAACTGCTGAGCTTAGGTGACAAAAGGCACACCGCCCAAGAGCTGTTACAGGGCATCACGGCGCAGACCGATGTGTGGCTGGCACCGCTGAACCTCAAGCCAGGCATGGTTGTGTGTGACAACGGGCGTAACCTGGTGGCGGCTCTGCAACTCGGCAGACTGACACATGTGCCATGCCTGGCCCACGTGTTCAACCTAATTGTTCAGCGGTTCCTCAAGACATACCCCAATCTGTCTGATTTGCTCACCAAGGTGCGCCGCATCTGTGCGCATTTCCGCAAGTCGACCACAGATGCTGCCACTCTCAGGGCAGCGCAGCGCCGCCTACAACTGCCCGCTCACCGACTGATGTGCGACGTGCCCACGAGATGGAATTCCACATTAAACATGTTATCCAGAGTTTACCAGCAGCGCAGAGCGATTGTAGACTGCCAGATGTCAACTTCCACCAGAACTGGTAGTCAGGTCTCTCAGATTCCTCAAGTCTACAATGAGGAGTGGACGTGGATGTCTGATATCTGCCAGGTGTTGAGCAACTTTGAGGAGTCAACACAGATGGTTAGCGGCGATGCCGCCATTATCAGCCTCACCATCCCGCTGCTTTGCCTGTTGAAAAACTCACTGCTCAGCATCAAGTCGGATGCTTTGCGCTTGTCACAAGAGACGGTGGAGGAAGATACGTCGCTTGATAGCCAGAGCACCCTCCGGTCTGTTTCTCAGCGCGTATTGGAGGAGGGGGATGAGGAGGAAGAGGAGGAGAATGTCGGCGAGACAGTAGAGGGTACCAGTGCTCAGTCCTTAACTCTTGAGCGTGTATGGGCTGAAGAGGAGGACTTGGAGGAGGAGGAGGAGGAGGAGAAAATGGAGAGTCAGGCCATTGAGGAGAGGGAATTCTTGCGTGTTGGGACTCTGGCACACATGGCAGACTTCATGTTAGGCTGCCTATCCCGTGACCCTCGCGTTAGAAGAATTTTTTCAAACACCGATTACTGGGTGTTCACTCTCTTGGACCCACGGTACAAGCAGAACCTTTCCACTCTCATCCCTGCAGAGGAAAGGAGTATGAGAGTGAATAGATATCAACAGGCCCTGGTGCACAAGCTGAAACAATTCTTCCCATTTGACGCCGCTAGCGGCAGAGGGCATGTTTCTGTGGGCCAAGTAGCGGGGGAGAGGAGGCGAGCAGGCAGCTTGTCCAGCACTGGCAGGGGAACGCTCTCCAAGGCCTTTGCCAGTTTTATGTCACCCCAGCAAGACACTGTCACCTGTCCCCAGTCTAGGCAGAGTAGGGGGGAGCTGTACAGAAAGATGGTGAGGGAGTACCTAGCTGACCATACCAACGTCCGTAGCGATCACTCCATACAACTACTGGGTTTCAAAGCTGGACACGTGGCCTGAACTGGTGCTGTACGCCTTGGAGGTGCTGGCCTGCCCTGCCGCTAGCGTGCTGTCAGAGGGGGTATTCAGTGCAGCTGGTGGCGTCATCACCGATAAGCGTACACGCCTGTCAACTGACAGCGCTGACAGGCTGACGCTTATTAAAATGAACAAACAAAAAACTCACTGGTGAATAAGTAGATACAACCAGATAAATCGTTCTGGAGACACCAATACATATAATGCAAAACAAACAAAGTGGAACTCCTAAAACATTTATATTTAATAGGTATACATTAAAAAGACCGTCATAGTACGGTACCACAAAATGAACAGATAAAGGGAAGATACTTTGGAGCCAACAAAGACCCTAGTCTGACCCTGTACGGCCCTAGGGTAGGCCCTCTGCCCAGGGATGGTGGGGGTGCCCTGTCCCCGTACCTAACCTGCAGGCCCTAGAGATACCCCTGAACACTGCAGGACTAGGGGTGGACTTTGGCTCCAAAGTATCTTCCCTTTATCTGTTCATTTTGTGGTACCGTACTATGACGGTCTTTTTAATGTATACCTATTAAATATAAATGTTTTAGGAGTTCCACTAAAATGAACAAAGCCTGGATTTCACCGGAATTCAAATCTCCTCCGGGGGAAAGCAGCTAAAGATTTAAATAACTTATGTATCCGATTCCTCTTCTCTACTCCTCCTCCTACTCCTCCATATCGTCTTTGCCTAACGCTGACCCAAAAAACGCCATTTTTTAGAGGTCCAACTGGCACTCTTTTAGCACAATTTTTCAGGAGGGCCCCCTACAGGCTCTCTATTCAAACAATTTTTTCCAGAGGTCCACCTACAGGCCCTCTCTTCAAACAATTTTTCAGGAGGGCCCCCTACAGGCCCTCTATTCAAACAATTTTTCCAGAGGTCCACCTACAGGCCCTCTTCAAACAATTTTTCAGGAGGGCCCCCTACAGGCCCTCTATTCAAACAATTTTTCCAGAGGTCCACCTACAGGCCCTCTCTCCCAAAAATTTTTCCGGAGGTCCACCTACAGGCCCTCTCTTCAAACAATTTTTCCGGAGGTCTACTTACAGGCCCTCTCTCCAAAAAATTTTTCCGGAGTTCCACCTACAGGCCCTCTCTCCAAACAATTTTTCCGGAGGTCCACCTACAGGCCCTCTCCACCCAAGTTGAATCTGTCCCATCATGAGAAAGTCCCCCCCAAGGAGTCCCCACTGTAACTTGCTTCCCATACAACTACCTCACCCCCCGACACCTGTGTCTCGCCATTGTCCACCACCTCCTCAGACAACACTGGTAAATCCCCACTGTCAGCACACTGAAACAGCAAAAGGTCTTGCGAATTGGGGCAGAGAATGTTCTGGGCTAGCACATCAGAGAAGGGGTGACTATGGGGTTCCAGGGAGTACGTGACCACATGCAATCTCCATTTAAAAGTCGTGCCACACTTGATCTAGCTCATAATTGACAATTGTACCGGTTGATGCTAATTTTTTAAGTTGGGGTCCTGCGTCGTCATTCTAACTACATCCGGCTGTTGTCACCACCACACACGCTAGCCCAGGAGGCACTCCTCTGGCTCTTCCAGCGAAACCTCCTTCCCCCCAGCCCCCCCCCCCCCCACCTACAGGCCCTCTCTCCAAACAATTTACGTCTTTGTCCTATCTTTCTCTCTCTCCAAACCATTTTTCCGGATAGCTGCCATATACGGTTTTAAACTGAGTAGTATAGATACCACACTTGATCAATCTCATAATTTACGACTGTACCGGTTGATGCGAAATTTTTTAAGTTGGGGTCCTGCGTCGTCATTCTAAATCCATTCTGGCTGTTGTCACCACCACACACGCTACCCCAGGGGGCACTCCTCTGGCTCTTCCAGCGAAACCTCCTTCCCCCCACCTACAGGCCCTCTCTCCATACTATTTACCCGGATAGGGGACGTATTAGATATTGTACTGATGTTTTTTGTTTTTCTTCTTTTAATTTCCTCCTGACCTGTGATAGGCAGAGCATGGACACGTCCCCTTAGCTGCTTTGGGAAAGACACTCCCCTGGCCAGAGAAAGCTCTTTTTCCGTTTTCCGTGTTCGAAAAATCCATTAAATATAGGGTCCCAAGATAGGGGACGTATACGGTATTAAACTGAGAAGAATTGATACCATACGGGTTAAAGCAACAGTTTTCCCAAATCCATTCCGGCTGTTGTCACCACCACACACACTAGCCCAGGGGGCACTCCTCTGGCTCTTCCAGCAAAACCTCCTTCCCCCCACCTACAGGCCCTCTCTCCATACTATTTACCCGGGTAGGGGGACGTATTAGATATTGTACTGATTTTTAATTGCCTCCTGCGATAGACAGGAATCGAACCCAGATCAACTGCTTGGGAAGTAGCTATGCTCACCACTTTACCACCAACAGGCACAGCAACTGATAAGAACAGATACTAAACTTGATGTCAGCTGCAGTGCCAGCATGAGCAGTGGTGTCACCTGCAGGCGGTGATCGACCTTCATTGCACCTAGTTGGGTGCTTCCCTAACATGTGATGGGTATGTGCCTCGCCTTTCTTGGTCTGGGTGAGCACAATTGCCATGAGGGTAACCACCAGGCTGTTGCCTGAGAATTTGGGGTAATGGTGGGATTAGGCAGCCTCAGAGGCATCCATGCATGCTGCCCCTGCTGTTTCCTGTCCATTTCCGTGGTGTTTCCATCATTTTCTGAGGTTTCCAGGTTTTCACCCAGCCTTCCCTAGGCAGAGCCTTGGTCCCCTGCAAAAATGCTCGAGTCTCCTATTGACTTTAATGGGGTTCGTTATTCGAAACGAGCACCCGAGCATCGGGAAAAATTCGACTCGAATAACGAGCACCCGAGCATTTTAGTACTCGCTCATCTCTAGTTAAATCGCATCAAATCGAAATTATCCTGAAATTCGAATCGAAGTCCACTTTGGATTCGCTCACCACTAGCAATAATCATTAAGGCCTCATGCACACGGCCATTGGCCAGCAAACAGCGGATCCATTCACTCGAATGGGTCTGTAATCCGGAAGGTGTGATGCGGAACGGAGTCACGGAGGCACATGTTCTATTTTTTTGCAGTGTGCAGACGAATCAAGGACTCATTGAATGGATCTGGATCCGTTGCGGCAGCCGCATGGATAGTGCCAGTGCCCATGCACACGTTTTTGTGCATGAGGCCTAAGAGTGTGTGATCAGAGCTGTGCTGGTCTGCGATGTTTCGAAGCCGTTCCCCATATGTGCTTAAATGAACAGGTAAATAAGGGATTATTTAATTGGCTCATTTTACAAGGAAATATGTCTGACATTAGACTATGATATTTATTAGCCACCATTTGTACACAGAGAACACAACTGCCACAGGCAAAATGCCAGAGGACACATAGAAGTGGACTTGGCACAGTACCAGATAATAACTGACGTACTCAGATATGGCGGAAGACGTGAATAAAACCCGCAGAGAAAAGTAAAAATAAATTACCTCAAAGGACATATAAGCCTTACCTAGCGTATGTTCATTAACCAAACTGACTTCCCATAATAACCTGGGTCTAGTTAACATGTAGGACAGGACTGGGGTTATAAAGCAGCCCTGGCACACCACCAGCCCACATATGATATTGCGTAAATAATATAAATAATATAAAATAATGGCACCTAACACATGCTGCAGCGAATTTTGCTATACTTGCTCGTGCCCCTATGTAAACTCAATCAATCAATCAATACAGGAAATGAAATAAAGGTGGAACACAGAAATTCCTAATTACATGGTCAGGGACATACGTTACCTCCCCAGCAGCAACATATATCATGATAAAGCTCAACGTACCTCCGATACCACTGTGCAGCACAAAATATATCTCCGACAGTGCCTAATAATTAGCACCATGCAGACAAAATACTAAGCATCATTGGCTCCTGATCATCCCTCCACCCACTGACAGCAGTATTGTCCCCTGACCACCCCTACCCCACTGGTAGCAGTATTGTCTCCTGTCCGCCACTTTCCCATTGGCATTAGTATTTTCCTCTGACCACTCCTCCTCCCACCATAGTAACATTTTCCCCTGATTACCCCTCTTCCACTGGCAGTAGTATTGCACACTGACCACCCCCTCTCTCTGTAGTAACATTGTCCTCTGATCACCCCTGCCCCACTGGAAGCATTATTGTCCCCTGAACAACCTTCCCCTACACTGGCAGCAACATTATTCCCTGACCATGCCTCCCTCACTGGCAGCAGTATTGTCCCCTGTCCACCCCTCCTTCAATGGCATTAGTATTGTCCCCTGACCACCCCTACCCCACTGGCAGCAGTATTGTCCCCTGGCCACTCCTTGCACATTTGCAGTAATATTGTCCCTTGACCACCCCTCCCCCACTGGGAGTAACATTGTCCCCTGACCACCCCTCCTTCACTGCCAGTAACATTGTCCCCTGATCACCCCTCCCACACTTGTAGCAATATTGTCTCTATTTAAATTTCTCACCTCTCTTGTAGACTAACAGGACATGTGTAGCAAGGCTGTAGTTGGAGGTGGTTGGAGGGAGGGGGCTTCTCCTGCAGTTCTCCTCCATACTCTCAGTGCATGAAGGACATGAGTGATGTTATTGCACATTGATGTTGGACTTACAACTCTCCAAACCCTGGAACTGAACAGATACTGGAGGGCAGCATTATCAAGGGAGTTGAGGACCTGTGATGATGTAATTGCAGGTCCTTGAGCTGTTCTAGTTTGCATCATCAGTTTAGTTCCTGTTCAATCACATAAGGCAGCCCCCTGATAGACTTCCCCCCTGTGAATCTGCCCATTAGGGCAGATTACCAGGCTGGGCCTGTTGACATGACCTGAGTAAAATTATTTCATAGAGTCACAAAAATATCTGGAATCAACAGCAGACCCATGCTAAACAGCAAAAATGATCTGTTTACACTGGAAACATGAATTTCTTTTTCACAGGTATCTGAAATGTAAAGAGTGGGGTTACTGGTGGATAGGAGCTCCTGTCCTTAGTCGTCCCTTGCTCCTCAGACCATAAGGCATTCGACATGTGTGTGTCTCTTCAACAGGTGATTAGTCTCTGAGCCCTGATGAAATTACCCTTCATTGCGTTACACTACTCAGGGGTTTGCTCTGCCTTGCTTGCTCTGGGGCAGTAGTCTGAGGGATAGGAGCGGTCATTCCTTTGGAGAAATATGAAATGAAGAACTCTTGAGAATGAGGTAACTCTATAGGCAATCAAAAAATATGAGATCACACATGGCTGAAAACCCATTGATCCACGGAGGCCTTTGGAAACAACATTTTGCAGTAAAATTATGCAGCCATTGGCAACTGTGGGTTGATGGAGGGTCACCAATTTGCAGCAGCCAGCCTGTGTGGCCCTACCATGAGGAGTGAGTGAGACAATCAATTATATAATGATATACATTTTACCCTATTATATATGCTATACTGCATATGCACATGTCGGTGCAGAGGATGGGAGTGGTAGTGGCCCTGATAAGATGATGTGTCAGGTTGTACTCCCTCTGGGTGTTGATCCCTGTGTGTCGGTGCAGTGAAATGGTCATTTAAAGGGAACCTGTCATCTCCGAAACACCCCCTGAACTAGAGTAAGCGATGTATAGTGTAAGTAATGCTGAATCCGAATATGTAAGTTTTATCTTCATACTCACTTCCATTCGGACGCTGTGCTCCCACAAACCAGCAGTAAAATGCACTCACTGGACTCCAGTGCTCACTCACATAATGGAGAGGACTCAAAGAAGACTCCTCTCAATGAATTTTACTGCTGGTTTGTGGGAGCACAGCGTCGGAATGGAAGTGAGTATGAAGATAAAACTTACATATTCGTATTCAGCATCATTTACACTATACATCTCTTACTCTAGTTCAGGGGGGGTTTTGCAGATGACAGGTTCCCTTTAAGGAATGAGACCAGAAGTAAAATAATCTATTTACTTGTGCAAAATAGGAGTTGTAGTACTTCCAGCAGTGGTTGTACACAGTGAAATTTCTCTCCCCAGGTGATGAGATATGGGGGTTGGAAAAGTAATGGCTGATAATGGCACCTCTGGTATGCTATCTTGCTCATGTCTCTCACCTGAATTTGTGGATAACAGCTGTAAACTGGCACTTGTAGCTGTAGGTGTCCACTGTGCAATGCAGGTTTTAATGAGTTAGTCTGACCTCGATGCGATCTAGGTCATGGGTGTCTGAGCCATGGTCCCTCACATGCAGCAGGGTCTGTATAGCTTTAGTAGCGGGTTACTCTTCTGGCATCTGACATGAGCTCTCATACATATGCAGCATAACATTAGCTATATTACCTATATAGTATATAGAATCAGCTACAAAACATATCTAGTATATACAGTAACATCAGTTACAGTTCATATGGAATCTGTCACCCCATTTTTGACTATTATCTACAGTAATACTTGTGCAGTACTGCAGATAAGGTGTTCAGATCACTATTTTTTTTATTCTCCTACTGCCCTCGGTTCCCCCACTGTCAGTGCTCAAAGCTCTGCTGTACAGGAGTACTGACAACATATTTCATCGCAGCCATGAGCGCTGACAGCGGAGGAACAAGGGGCAGTACAAAAATAAAAATACTGCAAGAAAATTTAGACTAGAACATCCAAAGTCACAGGGGCACATCCATAAAGCTAACATGCAGATAGCAAACAAAATATGGAAGCACTGTGTTATACATGCAAACAATAGAACTAGGGATTAGAGATTATTTTAGATTACAGTGACTTCTAAACAGAGTATAAATATAGCTGGTTCCTACACCACCCTGAACATTGTAGGCTTAAATTAGGCCCAGGAGAGGCAGTTCTGTGTTAGGCACCCATCCGCAGAAGCCACCTTGACGTTCACTGTACATAATGGTCCAAAATCATGGTGACAGTTTCCCTTTAAGGATGAGTGAACTTCATTTCATGTCCAATTTCCCAAAAAATTTCACTGAATTTCCCCCAAAATTTGATTTGTACCTGGATAATTTGTCACAAATTGAAGTTGCTCCAATTGCCCTGAAATTTGGTATATAACACCTTCTAGTCTCCTAGGACTCATCCCATGACAATTTTTTTTATGAATTTCTGCTTTTTCTCCTCCCACTCCAACATGATGGTAGGCAGGCAGACAGCAAAGTGGCATGATGCTGTCAGCAGCAGCCAAATGGTACAGAACATGATGGTAGGCAGGCAGACAGTGGCAAGATGGGACACCATCGGCAAGGACAGATCTATTCATCGGACACAGCCGGAGAAGTGTGAAAATCCTCACGGATCCTCATGCATTTATTTTGACAAAAGTAATAATTTGGACACTAGTAGGAGAAAACTTGATCAGTTTGGATGTCACAAGCCCCATGGCGAGCTGAAAACCCTCTATGAGATGACACTAGAAGCTGCCTAAGAGAGAACATACTGGGCCAGTTTGGGCCAGAGTCCAGATAGGTTTATGTTTTGCTGATTTGCCTCAGCCTGGCACGATACAGTAAAAAAGGTCTTCATCATGTTGATGATGTTGAACTGTCTGCTATGGTCTTTGCAGCTTGTCTCAGACACGTGGGCATCAGGCGTCTCCTCACCGAAAGCTGCAGCAAGCTGTGTACACAATGTTCCTGGTATAAAAGTAATATGGCATACCTCCCAACCGTCCCGGATCAAGCGGGACAGTCCCGGATTGCAGTGGATGTCCCGCTGTCCCGGTACGGGGGAGGTATGTCCCGGTCTCCGGCAGATGTCTCTGCGTCCATAGGACGCAGAGACAGTTGCCTGTTACATGAAGAAGCAGACAGCCGACTGCCTGCTTCTTCCATCCTCCCTCCTGTCCCCCCAGCAGCGCTCCATAACTCTTGTCTGGGCAGGGGGCAGGGCCGGCCGACAGTCAGCCTTGGCTCCGCCCCTCCAGACAAGAGAAGCCGATGTTCTGCTGGTGATGCTGCTGCTAGGAAGTATAAGGTTTTTATTTTTTTTAACTTTCTATGAGGGGCACAATGTGGGCACATTACTGGGGGCATAACATATTACTGGGTGGCACAATGTAGACATATCACAGGGGGGCACAATGTGGGCATATTACAGTGGGGCACAATGTGGGCATGTTACAGTGGGGCACAATGTGGGCATATTACAGTGGGGCACAATGTAGGCATATTACAAGAGGGCACAATGTGGGCATATTACTGGGGGGCACAGCTGGTCATATTACTGGGGGCACATAACTGGGCATATTACTGGGGGCTCAGTTGGGCATATTACTGGGGGCACATAACAGGGCATATTACTTGGGGCACAGCTAGGCATATTAATGAGGGCAAATAACTGGGGGATATTTATTATGTGGAGCAGTAAGGGGACTGGGTAGTATGATATGGCCTTCCTTTTGGATTACAACATTTTTGCTTTGATATCGAGGGTGTAAAAGCAAGGCTATCCAGTAATTATCTGCTTGATGTCAATGATACGCCTGTCTGTACGTAAAAAAAAAGCAAGCATAAAGCTTGCCATTCTGGCCAGTGTGCCCAAGGAGTCAGTTCTTTCTGACTGTGTCCCCCACTAACATGATTGGGTGTCATGGGTTGTCTCATTGTCATCAACATAATCATCCTCCTGCTCCTCCACCATCCCCTCCTCCTCCCACTTTTCCTCCAATAGCAGCGTCTCATCCTCCTCCTCCATGGGACTTTCTCCTTATGGGTCTTCAATAGCTACAGGGTGAACAGCAAGATCCGTAAGCTGTTCTTCTTCTGTCTTCATCCCCTGTTGCATGATAAGGATGACATCTTTTATGCCACAGCTATAAACTATGTTACTCTGTTACTAGTCCCTACTACTATGTCCCTACTGACAAAACTTGTGGCCTTTTTGAATGACTTCAGCACACGAATTCTGATAAGCTGCCATTTACTGACCTTGAAATAATAAATGCTCCATGCTGAGGTGGTTTGGTGCATTACAAAGTCATTCACAGCTTTACACTGCTCGTACAGATGCTCTAGCATGTGCAATGTAGAATTCCAGCGAGTTGGAACATCGAGGATTAAATGGTGTACTGGTGTAACATGGAAGCACAAGACAGGGATGTCTGTTTTGAAATAATACCAGCTAGGCATCTTCCAGCGAGTTGTGCTAGCTGGTGGCCATCTCTATTTTCCCACTGATACAACAGAGCTTTCGGCATGTAGAGTTGTTGCCTGGCCACACATTCTGTTCTGCATGTGCTACAGTGCCCACGGCACATGTAGTGCCTATATTTGTTTTTGAACATCCACAGATTAGTTTTATTCTACAGATCTTGCACTCGACAATGCTTTTGTCTTCCAGCAGTGTGGAGAAAGACTTCCAAAAGGGACATACACAATCCGCACAGAGCTAGAAGCCGCCAAGGTTGGCTTAGTTCTGGCATGTTTTGGGCCTGCACCCACAGTAACAGTGGCATAACCAGTTCCCAAAGCAGATCTGGAACTGGCAGATTCTGGCTGTACTTTGCCTCTGGTCTTTATTGCTACTCCTGCCACCACCCTCCTCCTCTGACATTATTTCCTCCTCCTCAGCACGCTGATCCATCTCCCAGGTCCTGTCCAACACACAATCGTCATCAGAGTCCTCACCCTCCCTGACAAATTTATGAGACTGTTATGTCATTGTGAGCTCCTTGGCTCCCTTCTGTAGAGCATCTTACTGCATATGGAAGGGGATCTGGGACTGGTGGGACCCCCTTCCTGGTTTATGTGTGTTCCTCCCCCCCTCCACTTCTTTGTACCCTTCCTACCCTTCATGTTTGTGTTGAAGGGCAGGTTGGTAGGGGTTAAAACATACATGGTGGGGCGTGTTTTTCCCCTCCTTATCCTTTTCCTGTCTCCCCCTGACCCTCCCTCAAGGGATATAAAGAGGAACTCCTCCTCCTCATCTCCCTCTTGGCCGGCCAGCACTTTTGTGAGTACCTGGCGTGCCAGCGATAATGTCCGCAGGAGACCCGTTGGTGGATGCCCTCCTGGCGCGCATACAAACTGACGGGGATGGCTGGCTGCGCTCTCTCTCCTTAGCTCTCCTGTCATCCCTCCTTCCTTGCCCGCCTCCGCTGTGCCGCACAATCGTGTTGCACAGCATGCTACTGTGGAGGGCCGTCGGTCAGTGCGGCGCACCCGCCCCCCTCCCATCTTGGCCACAGTCCCCCCTCATCTTCCACCAGGGTCCTACCTGGTAATGCTGCGGTTGTGGCCTCCTCGATGCTGGGAGAACGGCCGTCGCAGCTTTCAGGTTGTCCTGTCTGATTTTTGGTGGGTTTTCGAGGTATAGCACCAGGGGTAGAAAAGTATGGTGGGAGGGGGGCCCTGATTTGTCAGTTGGTTTCCCGGCAATCCCAATTTCCTGCTTTGTATTTGCCCTGAGTGCCATTGTTACTACCACTGCCCCTAAGATTGCCACTACTACCACCATTAACACAGTTATGCATGGGGTCCTCCCCTCCCCCTGAATCCTCTCATCATGGCAGTCCAAACAATGACTGTTCTCATACAACTCATCAACAGAGAGACTCCCTTGACTATCTCCCATAGCACGTGGTGGGGTTTTGTTGTCTCTTCTTGGGAAAAAAGAAGGTGCCCCACTAGGAGTGGGCAGTAAAGGCAGAGATTATGCAACTGAAAGGCTTCTCTGTGGTTGCAAGGAGGAGGAGCAAGAGGAATGCTGTGACCCCTGGGTCCAAGGCACAGTGTCAGACTCAGACATCCTGCTGTGACTGAGAGGAGGAGTGAGCCATACAGTCCACAATCTCATGGTCTTTGCCCTTAGGAAGCAACTTTAGGAAGCCAGGGAGAACAGTGGCCTACTACTACTATAAAAGAAAAAACCCAAAGTGAGGCAATGCTCTGGTGTAGTATCATCAGACTTTGTTTGACTGAGAAAGGCGAGTGATACACTAATCTTAATCTGTGGCGTCACAGCGGTGGTTAACCGGAGGAATCCAGGAAGGTAATTGCTGAAAAAAACGGACTTCCTTCAACGGTGCTCAGGATCGGTTATGATAAAAAAAACTTATCCTTTATTAAAACAATGCATTTCGAGGGCGGATCACCCTCTTCATCAGGTCAGGTAATAACAGGTATTCCAGAAGATTATTCCAGATTACTGTTTGCAATAACAGGTATTAGGATACTTTCACACTAGCGTTTTTAAATTCCGGTATTGAGTTCCGTCATAGGGGCTCAATACCGGAAAAAAACGCTTCAGTTTTGTCCCCATTCAGTGTCAATGGGGACAAAACTGAACTGAAGAGAACGGAATGCTCCTGAAAGCATTCCGTTCCGTCTTCAGAGCGGAGAACAAACCGCAGCATGCTACGGTTTTCTCTCCGGTCCAGGCATCCGCACCAAGGCGGATCCGGAATGACCCCCAATGCAAGTCAATGGGGAGGGATCCGTTTGGTGTGACCAACATGGTAAAGGGATCTGCCCTCCATTGACTTTCAATGGAGTTCAGGACGGATCCATAACCACATACATACATACATACATACATACAGACAGACATACATACATACACACACATACATACTTACATACTCCAGGCAGGCAGGCCGCACGTCTTCATGCCCAGGAGGTGCGCCGCTATGACGATTCCCTACAGAGCCCAGCAGAGGGCGCTGTGGGGAATCGTCATAGCTGCACGCCTCCTGGGCGTGAAGACGTGCGGCCTGCCTGCCTGGAGTATGTAAGTATGTATGTGTGTATGTCTGTATATGTTACTGTGTGACATGTGTGGGGCCGGAACGCGGTCCCTGCGGCAGTCCGGATCCAACGGCACCCTTCACCTGCCGGATCCGGACTGCCGCTAGTGTGAAAGAGGCCTTACCTGACTTAAGCATTACCTGACCTAAGCAAGAGGGTGATCCATCCTCAAAATGTGTTGTTTTAATAAAGGATAACTGTTTTATCATCACTCATCCCATTACTGATTAGCTCCTGTGACAACGCCGTTGAAGAAAGTTCTGTTTTTTTTGCATATTTACCTTCCTACTACTATTACTACTACTGGATGGGTGGCATGTGCTGCTACTCACATTCTGAATCCAGGAGGATGAGACATGGGTCTTTCGTTTTGCACTCTTCCGTTTTACAGACATAAAATTATGAGGCCTATGACAAATCATGGGTTTCAGATTATTTAATAGTACTAGCAAGATTGCAAGCTTTTTTTCTTTAAAGACAAAAGTGTAATCAAATTTCCTGAATCCCTCCACTTCTACAAACACACTGCACACTGGTATTGAGAATTTGCAACAGTAACTGCAATTTTTGCTATGAAACATGTTTTAACTACACACTCTGATGGAGTAATACCAGCCCTTTACTGACACTCGGGTGAGACAATGCAATTTTTTGGCAGTGATGATAAACGTCTGTTCAACTAGATGCTGTGATACAGTATACCTTCACTAAGGCAAGTTTCACACTAGTGTTGGAGAGATCTGGCATTGCCAAGCCCTACATGAATGCTCTCTGGCCCCATTAATTATAATGGGCGATGAAGCACTTATCCAGGCAACTTTATTGTATTACTTGGAAACCGCTCCAGCTCCACAGAACAGGGCCGAGCACCAACCCATAGGCTTAATGTAAAACCAACAATTAAATAAATCCAAGGGCTCCACCCAGTAAACTGACGCCAGCAAATGGAACTTGGTACTTCAACACTTGAAGAACAGTTCCCCTTGTCCAATGCTGGCCAGGATAAAATCCCCAGTCTCTACTCTACCTTCTTGTGGCACCAGGATCAGGTCTCAGCATCATATTCTGGCCTTTCCAAAAGCATATCAGACAATACAACAACACCCAAACTCCTCTGCCCATTTTTATGATATGATTCGCCCTGGCTTATTGGCTAAAGGGCAGGTAGGGCCATGAAAAAATACCGTCCCACAACAACCCTTCTGCTGATCAGCCCAGAACGTTCTTGAAGATCCCATAGCAAAAGGTGAAAAGCCCATGCCATCCTCTCTCCTCCACATTCCAGGAAGTCCTGTCTCTGGACCAGACCCGACCCAAAATATTTATTTATTGAAGCCCCAAGTAACACACAAATATTTTACAGTCCCTTCCCCCTGAATGTTTGTAGGCTACTTAAAGGGGTATTCCCATCTCACAAATGTAGTTTGTATAGTTAGATATAGCCATACCAGTATTATTACTAATAGAATGTATTTATATAAAATGTACTGTTTAGAAGATTTTCCTATTTGTATATACATTGTCCCACACACATCAGTCAGGCCGTTGCCCCCAGTTATGGCCACCGTGGCCGTGCAGTAGTGGTGGCCGGCTAATTCTTGTTCAAACCCGCTCTGAGGTAACTACTGTATTGTGAACGCACATTGCATGAGCATGCGGAGACACATCTTAGGGTACTTTCACATCTGCATTTTGGACGCTACCAGTCCAAAACGCAATGGTCAGGATCCATCCAAAACGCAGACATTGCGTTTTGTCTGTGTGTATTACATGACACATCCCAGACATACCTGTGTGCACTGTGTGTGTGTATTACATGTCACATCCCAGACATACCTGTGTGCACTGTGTGTCTGTATTACATGTCACATCCCAGACATACCTGTGTGCACTGTGTGTGTGTATTACATGTCACATCCCAGACATACCTGTGTGCACTGTGTGTGTATTACATGTCACATCCCAGACATACCTGTGTGCACTGTGTGTGTGTATTACATGTCACATCTCAGACATACCTATGTGCACTGTGTGTCTGTATTACATGTCACATCCCAGACATACCTGTGTGCACTGTGTGTGTATTACATGTCACATCCCAGACATACCTGTGTGCACTGTGTGTGTGTATTACATGTCACATCCCAGACATACCTGTGTGCACTGTGTGTCTGTATTACATGTCACATCCCAGACATACCTGTGTGCACTGTGTGTGTATTACATGTCACATCCCAGACATACCTGTGTGCACTGTGTGTGTATTACATGTCACATCCCAGACATACCTGTGTGCACTGTGTGTGTGTATTACATGTCACATCCCAGACATACCTGTGTGCACTGTGTGTCTGTATTCCATGTCCAGGAAAAGCACTTTTATTCTGCTGGAAAACGGTATCCAGGTAGGAGCACCAAGACACACATAGAGACTATTAAGGCCGCACCACACCATTTGGCATTCCTATCAACCTGGCATACGATTGGCCTTGGGGGGGTGGGGTGTCGCACATGCATAGCTAGTCGTTTCTGGTAGTAAACCAGTTACTGTGACAGGCTGGTGGACACCTAAATAACAGTACAATTAGACAGCTTATTCACCCCAATTTGAGAATCAAGGCCTAATAGAATTGCTAATGTAATAAACAAGGTGGACACCCTAATCACAGTAGAACAAGTCAGCTTATTCACCGCAATTTGAGCATAATAGAATTGCTTATCTATTCAACAAGATGGACACCCCAATAACAGTAAAACAAGACACCCCAATTTGAGAATCAAGGCCTAATAGAATTGCTTATCTATTAAACAAGGAGGACACTGTCCAGTTAGATAGCTCTGTGCCCTACAGAGGGATTGATGCAAACTGTGCTGTCTCCTATGGATCCCTTCAGCTTCAGATTATTGTCCCTGCACTGTCCCTGAAGTCTCTCTATGCTCTCCCTACAGTGTGTAAAAACTCTCCCTATGACCTCCCTGCATGTTCCTGGGATGCTAGGGAGGCTCGTCCCCATCCCCGCCTGCCATTGGCTGCCCGAACCCCAAAACCCCGACACCGGATGTTTTCATCCTCTCATGGGGAGAAACAGTGGTGTGGGGACCCGGGTAAGTATATTCAGCGTGGGGGCCCCGGCATATGAGGGGCGTTTTTTAAGATTGGATAACATATTTAACTCCCTGCTCTCTATTTGCCCTGAGTCCCACTGTTGCTACCACTGCCACCCATACTGCCACCACCATGACAACTACCACCACCACCAACACAACTATGCATAGGGTCCCCCACCTCCCCCCTGAACCTCCTCCTCATGGAAGTCCAAACGCTGATGTTCTGACACAACTTATCAACAGGCAAATTATCTTGAGTATCTTCCATAACACATGAGATTTTATTGCCTCTTCTTAAGAAAAAAGAAGGCACCCCACTAGGAGGGATCAACAAAGGCAGAGAGGACGCAACTGAAACTGAAAGGCTTCCCTGGGGTTGCAAGGAGGAGAAGATGGAGTAATGCTGTAACCCCTGGCTTCAAGGCATGGTTTCACACCCTGGATTGACATCCACATCATCCTGTTTCCAGTCCACAATCTCATCCTCTTTCTCCTCAATAATAATGTGGCATATATCGGAAATCAGAGAGAACTGTGGCCTACTTCTACTATTACTATTACTGTCTGGATGGCTGGTGCTGTTGCTGCCACTACCCGTATTCTGTCTCTCAGAAAATGAGGCCGGGGTCTTTTGTTTAGCACTCTTCTGTTTTCCAGATATTTTATCATGAGGTCTATAAATGAAAAGGAACTGCCTTTTATCTATGCAGACCTGCTTTGTTTTTGCAGTGATATCAGAAATCTTGGCTGCCGTCCTATATACAACCACAGCTGCCAGCTTGCGATATGACCATCTGACCACGTGAAAAACACAGCTATGCTACATCTGTGACCTGCAGCATGAGTCATTTAAACATCTCTGACAATGGTATCTCAGTCTCAGATTGTGCAAATAGGTCCAAAGTTTATGATTAACCCAAGACTAAAATTCGTAGAAGTTAATGAATCATATCTCACTGAGAGTCCTGGAGCCTCCCTAATGGAAATGCGCAGCCGACACAATGATTTATTGTTGTAAATGGGTCTTTATAATGTATTTCCAGCTGGATTCAGTAGGGTATTGAAGTTGCAGTATCCTCCTACTACTACGTAGACAGCATGCAATTATATGGACCCAGATAAACAATGACAAGGCTCCACCACTCACATGAGCAATGCGGCCTCTTAAGTCAACTGATTGGTGGAGGTGCTGAGAGTCAAACCCCCACCAATCTGATATTGATGACCTATCCTGATAATAGGCCATCAATATTCTGAAAAAGGAAAACTCCTTTAAGTGACAATGTATGTCAGACCTGGGCAAGGGGCGGCCAGCGGGCCGCATGCATCTCGCCTACTGTCTCTGACCGGCCTGAGTCAGAGTTGGAGGCATTTCTGAGGGGGCGGCATCCACACAGCAGTTAAACACTACTGGTGGATGCCGCTGTGTATTTCCTTTAATCTGCGCCGCCCTTTTCCCCCTGGAGCGCAGGTAGCTGATGTCACTCACCGTTCAGCTCCCTGCACTCCTCCCCACCTTCAGACCGTTGCTGTGAATGGCGAAGCAGGGAGACTTCTCCCTTTTCTACCATTCAGCCTGCAGGCACGATCGCGCCGCCGGCCTGTGTGGGCGGAGCCTGCAGACCCAAATCTGCATAAACTCCTCCCACAAAGTCCTGCACGCGATCTGTGTCTCCAGGGAAGAGAGGACTTCAGGAGCGGGACAAGGTAAGTAGGTGCTGTATTTTGTTTTGTTTTAAGTGCACAGACGGCATTTCTACTACAAAGGGGGCACAGAGGAGAGGGCATTAATACTACAAAGGGGGCACAGTGTGGCTCCTTCATTCTCATGATTGGGATGTATGCTGGGAGTTGTAGCTTGGCAGAACAAAGCCACTCTGACTTGGCAAATGCATTTAGATACAGGAATATGGGAGTTCACAGAATCTTTGCCTGGAGTGATAGGAATCCTAGATAAAGCTCCTATCCAAATATCTCAAATAGCACAAGGAACATTAACCTGTAGAATGACTTGGAACAGGACTGAAAGAGGACAATATCCGACCTGAATAACATGTTGTAGTGCCAGAAATCAGTTTGTTTTGTAGGGACTGTAGACTTATGCAGCGAGACACAATGGTGGTGAGGATTAGTAGTATGCAGTTTGGACGTGCCCTGGGCTGTGCAGTGATGGGAAGGGTGCACCTTTTACTCCCTTCATGGCACTCCCTGGCTTTGCGGTTCTCCTTCCTGTTTTGGTTGGTCTTGAGGGTTTCTGTCAGGTACAAATCAGGGTCCCATAGCAGCTGAAGATGTCAGTGCAGTGTAACGGTGCAGGCCAAGTTAACAGCAGAATCCAAGTTAACATCCAGAAATAAGGGTGAAACACTTTCTCCCTTTCTCTATGCAACCACAGGGCAGACCCCAAAGTTATTACGTTTCCATTGCAGCATGTAGTATGGTGGGCATATCTAGATTCTGCCTTTTTTTAAGCATGTCCAGAGCCGCAGAGTAATGTCTGCTATAGAGTCTATAGACTTCCCTTTTAAGCAGTTTATCTCCACAGAGCTTTCACATGCACCTCCTCTCAACACTGAAATATTTTTCTTTTTTTGACCTTCGCTTTGGCTGGTGTTACACTTTCTTCAGGACTGTGTTCTTCTGCCTCAGCACACTACACTGTATAGATATCCACTGTCTCTACACTGAATGCTTCTGATCTGATTTCAAGAGGCTCTGTCACCAGGATTAACCCTATTAAACCAGACATAATGCTTGGAAGGGCTGATCATGCTGATTAAGGCCCCATGCAGATGAGCGTGGGTCACACTGCGAGTCCTCATCTCAGCTCCCGACCTGAACTCCTGGCACTGCCAGGGTCACATATTACATCATTATACTGATTTATGATGTTATGTAACCCTTAAAGTTCTGGAATGTATTAGATGACGTAATGCTGTAAGTGTCATCTAATACATTCCAGATCTGTAAGGATTACATAGCATCATAAATCAGTATAATGCTATGTGACCCTGTCAGTTCCAGGAGTTCAGGCCGGGAGCTGCAAAGCGGACTCGCAGTATGACCCACGCTCATCTGCAAGGGGCCTAAAATGATACCTTTCTTTTGTCTGTAGAAATCTGCATTTTTATTCATGTGCAAATGAGCAATTGGAGCACCAGGAGGCGGGCTAAATGAGGAAGAAAAACAATATCTGAAGAAAAAAAGTTTCCAAATCTCTCTCAAGAGTCAAACCTGGGATCTTAACATTCAAATCCAATCATTTAAACACCAAGCTACAGCATTACCACACAAAGATGCATCATTTTTCTTTGCTTATAGGCTGACACCGAGTACTGTTGTCTGTATAATCATATATTGTGTGTGAATAAAGCAGTAATATGTAGATTAGCTTTCTGAGCAGATCTGAGTGTGGTGAAGGTATAGTACATAGTGTATATGATATGTAGATTAGCTTTCTGAGCAGATCTGAGCGTGGTGAAGATATAGTACATAGTGTATATGATATGTAGATTAGCTTTCTGAGCAGATCTCAGTGTGGTGCAGCTATAGTACATAGTGTATATGATATGTAGATTAGCTTTCTGAGCAGATCTCAGTGTGGTGAAGCTATAGTACATCGTGTATATGATATGTAGATTAGCTTTCTGAGCAGATCTCAGTGTGGTGAAGATATAGTACATAGTGGATATGATATGTAGATTAGCTTTCTGAGCAGATCTCAGTGTGGTGATGCTATAGTACATAGTGATATAATATGCAGATTAGCTTTCTGAGCATATATCACTGTGGTGAAGCTATAGTATATAATGTACATGATATGTAGATGCTAGGACACTGCTCTGCCCTCTGCATGTCTAGCCCTGTCAATCAAGGGGATCGGACGGGGGGGTGCAGAGCACAGGGGATGTTACAGAGCAGTGCTCCGCCTCCTGGTGCTTTAAATTCTCATTTGCATATTAATAAAAACACATATCTCTGCAGCTGTTTATCATGAAGGCCTGATCTATTTTATGAGAAATCAGCTGCTCATCAGACAGAGTGACCGATCCTGCGCTTCTCCATTAGCATCTATAATACACAATTAATCAATGTGTTCTCTGCTCAACAATATATTGCGTCAGGGCTTCATAAAGACGGGCAAAGCTGATTGATGGGCTGTTTTAGGGATATATGGATCACTCACTGACCTGTATTTATAGATCTAGAAATCTGCTGACCCCTTTATCCATTATCAACCATTCATGGGGCAGCAGTCGCTGGATCGCTTGACTCCTCTCTCTCTCTTACCAATGAAGTACTGATGTCTCATGAATCAGCTAATCAATCCACTTTGCCAGTACTGATGAAGTGCTGATTCATTGCTGAGACATCACTGCTTCATCACTGAGAGAGAGAGGGTGAGCGCTTCTCCAGAGCGGTGACTGCTGCACGATATATGGCTGAGCGCTCAGCAATAATAATGGATAAATAAGCTATCTGCTTGGGTTTACATGTATATATGTTGATGACTGAGCCATATAACGATTGATATTACGATCAGTCATGTTTCCCTTTTTTTTTTTATAAAGCCCGATATTTATTAATGTGAAAACAGCCTTAATAAGTAACGGCTCATTCAGACGACTGTATGTGTTTTGTGGATCCACAAAACACAGATACCGGCCATGTGCGTTCTACATTTTGAGGAACGGAACGGCTGGCCCTACAATAGAAATGCCTATTTTTGTCCATAATTGCGGACAAGAATAGGACATGTTTTATCATTTTTTCTGGGCTCAGGAATGGAAGCATGGATGCAGACAATACACACATTTTTTGCATCTACATTGAAATAAATGGATCCGCATCCGATCGGCAAAATCCTGCCTTCTCCAGCTGAGTCCATTGCTGGGTAGACCTATTGCCCTAATTTATTACACTTCATTACCATGCATGCACAGCTTTCTTTTCCCGTATACCTGTGCATGCGTGGTTAGCCAGCACTCCACTCTTTGCTTCTCCCGAGGAGTCCATTGTACTGCTGGACTCTGGCTACAAACCATCCAAGGTCAGTTTGGGGGCACAGTTACTTTTTAATATATATTTTATTCCAGAACATTAAAGGCTATGTACACCTTTGGGGGAAAATTTTTTATTATTATTGCATTGTACTTATTTGAGCTAAAAATTATTGTTTCAATTAGTCTTTATTAAAAATATGGAGTCCTTTTTTGTGTACAGAGCTGAGATGCTCTAGCAGCTGCCTGTGGATTTTTTGTCTTTTCTGCCATCTGGGGAGCAGATGGGATCCTTATCTCTGCTCTTTTACATTGTAAACGCTCATTATAGCTCAGCTCTTATCTTACTGGTAAAAATGTGGCTTAAATAAGTGTTTGTGACCTCTCAGTAGTTTAGACATAAGATTTAGTAGATGACTGGCACAAAGTGAAAGTATCAGTCACACAGTTATAAATACAGTTAACCCTTTGACAGAATGGCTCAATATTTTTTTAAAAAAAAGGTCAACTGAAAATATGATTTTTAGACAAGAATGAGTAAAGTGCAATCATAAACAAAAATTGCCTCCAAGGGTGTACATAGCCTTAAAATAATTATGGATCTCACTTTTGAAAGAAACCATGGGGGTCATTTACTATTCTGAAGTATGCTTAAATTAGGCATATTTCAGGCGCACATGGCAGCGCAACAGTAAGTTGTGCCGCTATCCTCGAATTAATCCGTGTCTAAAATGCACGTCTTAATAAATGTGCCCCCATATGTTCAAATGATGGATAAAGGTAATAAGGTACTAAGCGAACATGGGATCTGCTGTATCACAATGTGTGGGCAGGGGTAATGGACACCATGCCTCCCAAACAGGGGCGGACTGGCCATACAACTTACAGGGAAAATTCCTGGTGGGCCGATGCCCAGGAGGCCACCCGAGCTCTCCTCATCCCTACTGGCTGGGTATGTATCGATCTGATGCTCTCAGCATTAATCATTGCTAGGTGCAACAGCAGAGGCGTAGCTAGAACTCACTGGACCCCCAGCAAATTTTTGTATGGGCCCCCACACACATACACACATACATAGCTGCACTCATACGCGCACTCTCCATATACATGCGCTCACCATATACATAGACACACTCATACAAGCACTCTCTGCATACATGGACACACTCATACACAGTCACCACATACATGGACGCACTCATACACAGTCACCACATACATGGACGCACTCATGCACACACTCTCCACATACATGGATACATAAATACACACAGTCACCACATACATGTACGCACACATATATAGACACCCAGCTTTCCTGCTGTGCCTCTCCCCTATACTCTAATGCCTCTGCACTTGTGCCATGCAGGATAGCAGGGAAGCTGGATGACATCTTATGATATAATGTCACCCAGCTTTCCTACTGTACTGCATGTCACATGTGCAGAGACATGAGGACAGTCTGGGAAAGCTGATTATAACCCCAGTTCCCCTGACACTCACATCACTGGGAGGATGTGGAAATCCTACTGATGTCCAGCATGCGCGGTATGGAAGGTTCAGGCTGCAAGAATCGCGGATAGGAAAGAGGGTGGGGCTATGATAGCTCCACCCACATCTGACCGTCCTGATGCTGGGGAGAGGCCGGGGAAGTCAGCTGCTCTGACAGGGGCCCGGTTTGACCAAGTACAGTGACTGCTCCCGGGCCCCTTCTGAGCTCGGGCCCGGAAGCAGCTGCTTCCCCTGCTTCCCTGGTAGCTACGCCACTGTGCAACAGGTACTAATGCCCCCGACGTATCCACAGGTGCTCTCCTGAATTCAACTGCATCACCATCTTCAGGATGGTGATACAGTTGAATATTGCGACACAGGTGGCAGTATTTTATGCTGCAATGTGGTACTGGTTCTGCTGGGGCTGTATTTTGTGCTGCACTAAGGCACTGTTGGCCCTGCCTAGCCTACTTGTGCTGCCCGACTTCTTTCAAGCTGGATCCGCCTATGACATGGGGCCACTTTCAGTTTTTTTCCATGGTCACTTTCCCAGTCCGCCCGTCTCCATGGGTCCCTCTTTTTTTTGAGGGACCATCACTCTTTTTGACCCAAGTCCCTCTGTCCCTCTTTGATCCTTAATTGTCCCTCTTTTTGACCTGGGGAATTCATGCATAAAGGGAGCATTAATAAATTTACTAAATTGCTCCTTACTAAAGTGTCTGTATGGTTCTACCTGTATATTAGATCATATCTTACAAGGTGCCGGCCTATTTCAGCTTGATAAATGACCCCCTTAATGAGTAAAACTTAAAAATACGGTATTTGGTATCTCCACGTGAACACCGTAAAAAAAAACAACTAGAAAACTAAAAATTACGCCAAAACAGCTTTTTTTGTCACCTCACCTCCCTAAAAACATAATATGAAGTCATCAAAAAGTCTTATGTACCCTAAAATAGTACCGATAAAAAGTACAGTCTGTCGTGCAAAAGGCAAGCCCTCAGACATCTACGTTGGCAGAAAAATAAAAACATTATGGATGTTAGTATATCTCAAAATACAACACATTATTACTAAAAAGGGTTTTTATTGTGCAAAAGTAGTGAAACATGAAAAAACTATATAAATTTGATATCGCCATAATTGCATCAACTTGCAGAAAAAAATGTATCATATATACCACATGGTGAACCTCATAAAAAATAAACACTGACAAATTTCAGTTTTTGCTACCTCACTTCCCAAAAAATGAGATAAAAAGAGATTAAAAAGCCAAATGTACCCCAAAATGGTGCCAATAAAAATGTACAGTTTGCCCCACAAAAAATAAGCCCTCATACTGCTCAGTCAACAAAAAATAAAAAAGTTATGGCTCTTAAAAACTTTTCAGCAAATTCCATGTTAGAAAATCCAGACAAAGCTCCTTCCTTTCTGAGCCCTTGTGTATTCCCAAACAGCAATTTGGGGGTACTTCTGTACACAAGAGAAAATGGTTACCAAATTGTTAAGAAAATGTAATTTTTCATTTTCACAGCCAAGTATTCTATGTAACACCTGTTGGGTCAAAGTGCTCACAACACACCTTAAAAATTAATTGGGTGGTGTAGTTTACAAAATGTGGTCACTCTCGGGGTACCTCAGGGTCTTTTGAAATGCAATATGGCACCCAAAGACCATTCCAGCAAAATCTGCCCTCCAAAAACCATATGGCGCTCCTTGCCTCCTGAGCCCTACCGTGTGCCTATACAGCAGCTTACAACCACATATGGGGTGTTTATATAAACTGCTGAATCAGGGTAATAAATATTGAAGTTTGTTTTGTTGTTTACCCTTGATGTGTTACAGGGAAAACAATTTATTAAAATGTCAAATCTGAAAAAAGTGAAATTTTGAAATTTCACCTCCATTTTGCTTTAATTCCAGTGGAATATAACATTTCTAAAATCAGTTTTGAATAGATCTGCAAGATACACAAGATACGGCCAAGATACGATCTGCAAGATACGGCCAAAGATAGAACTTGTTATATCTTTTTGCGGTGCGGAGGCATGGACCTGGGAGTACATGCCTCTCCTCCACTAAAACTTAGGTGAAGTCCTATCTTCAGTCGTATCTAGTGGATTGCAGACCCATTCAAGTCAATGGGTACGCATCAGCAGCACGGAGTGTGCACAAACAGTACCCATGTATTGCGGACCTGCCATTTATGGTTCACAATACAAGCCCTATGGCCATACAGTCGTGTGCATGAGCCCTTAGGGCTCATGTCCACGACCGTACTGGCTCAGTGCCTGTGCTGCAGACCAGAAATAGTGGTCCACAATGCAGGGGCACTGGCTGTGTGCACTCCGTATTGCGGTGCGGACCCTTTGACTTGAATGGGTCTGCGATCTACAAGATAAGGCCAAAGATAGAACATGATTTTGTAGTGCGGATGCATGGACCCGAAAGGGGTTTGTAGTGCTTCCGATCCGTGCCTCTGCTTCTCAAAAGATAGGTCAAGTCCTATCTTCACTCGTATCTGGTGGATTGTGGACCCATTCAAGTCAAATGGTCTGCATCCAGAGCACAGAGTGCACACAGCCGGTGCTCAATAATAATAAGGGCAACGCAGCCATACGGTCACTGGCATGTGCAATTAAAAACAGAGAGAGATTCAAATTTAGAAAATAGTGAATTGTTCAAAATTTTCAGTAAATTGTGGATTTTTTTTTATAAATAAAGGTAAAACATATTGACTCAAATTTACCATTAGCATGACGTACAATGTGTCTCAGAATTGCTTGGATACGTGAACACATTCCAAAGTTATTACCACGTCAAGGGACACTTGTCAGATTTGCAAAATTAGGCTTGGTCCGGAAGTGGTTAATAAAACTAAAGTCAGTTTCGGAATGAATGTGGAAGTGATGCTTCGGGGATCAGTAGAGGGGGGTCTGAAGTCAAGACATTGGTAATATGTCTTATGAGCCGGTGTTCCGGGGGGTGGCTCAGCCGGTGTATTACCTAGCTGGAATAAAGCAAGGATCCTGAAGTCTGGTCCTTGTAACCTGTGTCCATACACTACACCACGTGTGCACAACTGTCCCCATCAACATCTATAGAAGTTGCGAAAACGGCGTAAGTATGCATGTTGCCGCTATTTTAGGCACTGCCATAAAAGTGAAGAGAAAGAGTTGCCCTCGCTAGGTCAGTGCTCACAGCGGCTGCTGATATGCCATAAATGAGATTGAAACCTCTGCACAAAAATTGTTTCGTGTTTTTTTTTTTTTTTTTTAAACCGCACAACTCATTTCTATCCGTCCTAAGATGCCATATTTACATTGTTTGCATGCACAGGCAGCAATCCAACATGGGACAAAAGAGGAAGAGCTGTGGTATTGAAGCAGGTGGTGTACCACGTCTCGGGGACAGTCAGTGACCCCAGGGCGTTGTTTATCCTTCCTGCAGAACCATTTGCTTTACAAGGAAACAAAAGAGAATGAGAACATTTACCTGTGATTTTGCATCAACGTATAAAATTATTGACATAGGTGAGCAAAGGATTTGTGTGAACAAGCACGGGCAGATGCTGCTGCTCCCTCACTGAAGTAGCTACACAACAGACGTATAGTACAGAGACCAGTTGAAAGACATAACCAAATAAAACCTCCAAGAGATGTCCTCAAGAGCTATTTGCTTGTTCTTACAGAATGTTATAATAACTCCACATGTCCAATGGCAACCAAAGTCCAATTGACAAGTCTCCGTTGTGTTCTAGGGTGAAGACTTTGTTACGTAAGGCAGTGAAAGGCTTAATACTAGCTTCCCCGGTGGACGTAGATAACGAAGGGGTTAATGGTAACATCTCTGGGGCTACCACAGTGAAAGCTTTAGTACCAACATCCCTAGAGATCTAGGAAAGTTAAGGAGTTAATACCAATTTCCCTGTGGTCTAGGGTAGTGAAGGGGTTGATGTCCCCTTCCTTTGTGGTCTAGGGTGATGAAGGGGCTAAAGGATTAGAAAAAAAACACAAGAATCTAGAATCTTCTTCCAGAAACAGTGGCACACTTGTCTATTGGTTGTGTCTGGTCTTGCAGTTCAGACCCATTGACGTTAACAGGGTTGAGCTGCAATGCTACACAAGCGTGTCTACTGTTTTTGGAAGAAAGCAACAATATATATATATATTTTTTTTTTTTTAATCCTGGACTTCTCCTTTGATATCAAAATTTCTGGTGGCCTAGAGTGGTGATGGTCTAACACCCCTGGTGTCGTGGGCAGTGAAAAGTTTAATATTTGCAACCATGGTGGCCTAAGGCAAAAAAAGCTAGTGTCTGTATCCCTAGTCGTCGAGTTAAAGGCTATGTACACCTTTGATGGCAATTTTATTTTATTATTTCATTACACTTATTTTGACCTAAAAATCACTTTTTCAATTAGTCTTTATTAACAATATGGAATGCTTTTTTTGTGTACAGAGCTGAGAAGCTGCAATAGCTGCCTGTGGATTTTTTTCTCAATTCTGTCATCTGAGGAGCAGACGGACTCCTTATCTCTTCTCTCTCACATCATAAACACTCATTAAAGCTCAATCCTTACCTTACTGTTAAGAATGTGGCTTAAATAAGTGTTTATGACCTCTCAGTAGTTTACAGATAAGGGTAATTAGATGACAGTGAAAGTACCAGTCACCCAGCTAGACAGTTAACCCTTTGTGACTGAACAGCTCAATATTTTTAATTGAAAATATGATTTTTTTCCAAAAATAAGTTAAATGCAATCATAAAAAAATTGACTCCAAAGGTATACATATTAATATCTCCATATTTCCATCATGATCTACAACAGACAAAAGTTTAATTGTCATCATCCCTGGTGGTCTAGGGCAGAAACAGGATTATTATTTCAAGCTTGGTGTCGAGTCAGTTACTCATTCCAGAGTTTTCTCTGTAGCAGAAGGTTGACCATTCTTGTACAATAAGGCTAGTTTCACACGAACGTTGTGTTTTGCGGTCCGCAAAAAAAAACGGATGACGTCCGTATGGCATCCGTTTTTTTTTGCGGATCCATTGTAACAATGTCTATCCTTGTCCGCAAAACGGACAAGAATAGGACATGTTCTATTTTTTTTGCGGGGCTACGGAACGGACATACAGATGCGGACAGCACACAGTGTGCTGTCAGTATTTTTTGCGGACCCATAGAAATGAATGGGTCCGCATTTTATCAGCAAAAAATGCGGATCGGAGCCCGCAAAAAATACTGTCGTGTGAAAGAAATGCCTAAGATTGATTTTTATTTCTAGGAGGAGAAGTTAGCTATTTCTTTACTCGCTCATTTATTTTACTATTTATTTTAGTGTGGGAGGAAACCGGAGTACCTGGAGAAAACCCACCCAAACACAATGAGAGCACACAAACTCCATGCAGATCTTGTACTTGGTCAGATTTGAACCTAGGAATCCACCGAAGCACCTGTGCCAACCACTGAGCCACTGTGCTGCCCACTCATGTCATCTATTATGTGCACTTCCTAGCATTCCTTGTTATGCAGCATGTGTGTTACTGTTAAGCATTCCTTTTTTTGCAGACAAATCATAAAATCATCAGGCAAAAGTTTTGGTTTTAGCACAAGTAATATCAGAAGACATGATATGTGCATCATTTGGCGGACACAGCAGTGATAATAAAAGGGAAGGCTCCTCAGGGCCATTACATAACACTGGAGTGGGAGAGTTGAATTCATGACTGTGAAGTAGCAAAGCTGAGTTTTTAATAGAGGAGCAGCAGAAAGCAGTAGTAGATTCTAGGGACACAGACATGAACTAAAACCAGGAACAGGGACAGCAAAGGCTGATGTATAGACACGGGATCGTAGAAAACAGGAAGGCATGGTCTAGAATAGGGGTCCCCAAACTTTTTACACAGGGGACCAGTTCACAGTCCCTCAGACTGTTGGAGGGCCGGACTATAAAAAAAAAGAGAACCCCGCCCCCCAATACCAAATTCTCAACCTGACCCCCTTCCCTCCTAACATTACGGAAATCACTACAGAACATACCAGCTAATACAGCACCCCATACCTCTTACATCCAGTATAATACAGCGCCCCATACCTCTTACATCCAGTATAATACAGCGCCCCATACCTCTTACATCCAGTATAATACAGCGCCCCATACCTCTTACATCCAGTATAATACAGCGCCCCATACCTCTTACATCCAGTATAATACAGAGCCCCATACCTCTTACATCCAGTATAATACAGCGCCCCATACCTCTTACATCCAGTATAATACAGCGCCCCATACCTCTTACATCCAGTATAATACAGCGCCCCATACCTCTTACATCCAGTATAATACAGCGCCCCATACCTCTTACATCCAGTATAATACAGTGCCCCATACCTCTTACATCCAGTATAATACAGCGCCCCATACCTCGTACATCCAGTATAATACAGCGCCCCATACCTCTTACATCCAGTATAATACAGCACCCCATACCTCTTACATCCAGTATAATACAGTGCCCCATACCTCTTACATCCAGTATAATACAGCGCCCCATACCTCTTACATCCAGTATAATACAGCGCCCCATACCTCTTACATCCAGTATAATACAGCGCCCCATACTTCTTACATCCAGTATAATACAGCGCCCCATACCTCTTACATCCAGTATAATACAGCGCCCCATACCTCTTACATCCAGTATAATACAGCCTCCATACCTCTTACATCCAGTATAATACAGCGCCCCATACCTCTTACATCCAGTATAATACAGCGCCCCATACCTCTTACATCCAGTATAATACAGCGCCCCATACCTCTTACATCCAGTATAATACAGCGCTCCATACCTCTTACATCCAGTATAATACAGCGCCCCATACCTCTTACATCCAGTATAATACAGCGAAGGCGGAGTCTGCCGCGCTGCGAGATGGCCGCATAAGAGCAGCGCTCCCGTCCACAACGCCTCTACCTCCAGCTATTTGAGAGTCAGACAGAAGCACGATGGTCAAAATCGGGAGAGAGAAGCAGGGGAACATCCCCTCTACCCCTCGGTCAGAGAAACCGCAGTCCGACATGGATAGATTCCTACAAAAGAAGCATGCCTCGCCGATGGGGAGAAATAAGATGGCGCCGAAAGGCGCGCAACTCCAGCCGCCAAGAGCCGAGTCAGATGAAGACAGCTCAGGGGCCTTATCTGACGCTGCGGGTGAGTCAGACCCTTCACACATTTCTAAGTCATTCCTGACTAAGGCACTCAAGAAGGCTATTGCCCCAGTAATGAAAGACTTAGCAGATATCAAGACCGACATGAAACATTTGGGCCACCGAGTCTCTACGCTTGAAGACTCTCAGTCGGGCCTTATTCAGCATAGCGAGAGAATGGAGGCGGTTACCCTGTCCTATAGAAATCATATTAACTATGCCCTGCTACAGATTGAAGACCAAGAGAACCGTAGTAGGCGTAAAAACATTCGCCTCAGGGGTCTACCTGAAACTTATGAGACCGACGCCATACACCACGTGGTGTCCGCCATATTCGCCCAACTCCTGGGAGAAGATAGAGCGCAACAAGTTACCATCGAACGGGCTCACAGGGCCCTTAGACCCAAGCCGGCCCCTGAGAGCCCACCTAGAGACATTATTTGCGGTCTCCTTCGATACATCGACACAGCTGCTATCCTCAGAGCTGCACGAGAATCCAGAGACGTCACATATGAGGGATCACAGATCCAAATATATCAGGACATAGCGGCGAGCACATTGGCAAAGAGACGCATACTGAAGCCTCTTACAGAAGCCCTGAGAGATAACCGAACCCCTATTCGCTGGTTATATCCCTTTGGACTTGCTATTATGAAAAATGGACAACAGATAGTCATCAGAACTCCTGAAGACCTGGAACAAGCTTGGGACAAGCTGAATATGACGCCTCTGAATATCCCTTCGTGGCTACCTGTTCCTCCGATGGACAACCTGCCGCCTCTACCTCACACACAAGTCTGGTCCGTGGCTGGGAAGAATAAAAGATCCAGACGACCATCATCTCTAGCCACCCTGAACGAGTGCCGAAGATCCAAGTGTTATAACGCTCTCCAACTCTATTTCTTTCTCCCATTTTCAACTCCTGTACTTTCCTTCTTCTCCCCCACTCTCTCTTTTGTCTAGCGCGTGTTTTGTAGGTTCTTCAGCTGGTCATATGAGTACTGACTTCTACCTTCAGACATGCACCCCCTGGAAGCTGGTATCCACAAAAGCTCCCTGCTGGACCGTGGTATCATTGGACTCTCAACGTTAAGTACTTATTCATTCTGATGTTTCGAGGTGGAGGTGTTTGTGGGCCTGTATGAGGCACCCACCTCACGTTCTTGTGAGTGCCCTCCCTGAGGCACCTAGGTCCGCTCCTCGCGGGCTTGGGGTCTCGGGGATGGACATTACTCACTCTGGGCATGATATATGCCATACACCATTGGTTTTTTCGGTTTTAATGGCCATTTACTGCATTGTTTATTTTAATTGCTCTGCTGAGTTCACCCCGCGCATGTATAAGCCACCCTACCCCAATCACTTAGAATGGCGGAACTAAAGATTCTTTCTCTCAATGTCAGGGGTCTAAACACGCCACAAAAAAGAAATAGTATATTTAGGCTTATCCACAGAGAAAGGGCAGACATTCTCCTACTTCAGGAGACGCATTTTCGCAAGAATCATATACCGAAACTTCCTACTAAACCTTACTCCTATTGGTTTCATAGCACGCATTCTTCGTCTACCAGGGGAGTTACTATTGCAATTAATTGCAACACACCTTTCCGTATGTCAGCTTTAAACGTTAGATCCTGAGGGTAGGTATGTCATTTTGACTGGCCTCTTTGGTGATAAAACTGTCACTATTGCCAATATATATGCGCCAAATGTTAAACAAACCTCCTGGCTTCTGAAAACTTTGCAGCTTATCAGAAAGACAGCGGCTCCCATGTTAATACTAGGAGGTGACCTCAACCTAGCCATAGACCCCTCTTTAGACACAACATCCTCCTCACTTTCAACCCCTAGAAACTCGCTTATCCGTTTGAAAATGCTGTTGTCTGATATGGGGTTGGTGGACGCGTGGAGGACTCTACACATTGATGAAAAAGAGTACACTTACTATTCAAATGCCCATAAGACATACCACCGGTTGGACTACATTTTCCTCCCATCCTCTCTCATCTCTGACATATCATCAGCCCGTATAGGACCTATTACCATATCGGATCATGCTCCCACTTCCGTATCATTTAAATTCAGGGGTTTACCCCCAAAATCCTGGACATGGAAATTAAATACCACCATATTGGGAAACTCACACTACAGTGATCTCCTTGCCCAAAAGCTAACCGAATATTTCCAACTTAATGACAGCCCTGAGGTCCCACAACCCATTATTTGGGAAGCTCATAAGGCATTTATTAGGGGCGAGTTTATCTCTCTAGGTAGCAAGATTAAGAAGCTAAGAGAGAAGGAGGTAGCAGATCTCCTGTGCCAAATAGAGAAACTTGAGAAGCTACATGTGACCTCTGGAACCTCTTCCCACCTTGAAAACTAATAGGCCTTAGGAGGCAACTTAAGGACTTATTAAATATTAAATCTGCCAGAGCCCTTCAGTCTCTGAAGTATAAATATTATAGCCATGGGGATAAGGGTAATAAAATTATGACTTCATTATTAAAAAGACAAAGAACTAAAGCTTTTATTTCCTCTATTAAAACCCCACAAGGAACCAGAGTCACATCAACACCTCTAATTGCACAACAATTCCAACAATTTTATACTCAGCTCTATAACTTAACCACCCGATCTGGTCAGATAGCAGATAAACCTCCTACACATGACCTGATCTCCGCTTTTCTAGAACAACTGAATATACCCAAGTTATCTTTAGAAGACCATTCTCACTTACTCTCCCCAGTCACGGGGGAAGAAGCGACTAAAATCCTGAGCTCCATTCCCAATGGGAAGAGTCCGGGACCAGATGGCTTTCCTATTATATATTATAAGAAGTTCCAGAACCTGCTCCTTCCCAAATTTGTGGCACTCTGCAATTCTCTGATGTCAGGCAACGCCCTCCCCTCTCAAACACTTGAAGCACACATAACAATTATCCCCAAAGAAGGGAAAGACCCAGAGTTATGCAGTAGCTATCGCCCCATCTCACTTTTAAACACTGACCTTAAATGGTGGGCAAAAATTTTGGCTTTTCGGTTGTCCAATATCTTACCAAAAATCATAGGAGAGGAACAGGTGGGATTTGTGAGGGGTAGGGAAGGAAAACATAATGTCTCCAGAGTCCTCCACGCGGCCTACTTTGCTAAGAAGAAAAACATACCCTTGGTCCTCTTGGGAACAGATGCGGAAAAAGCGTTTGACAGGGTCAGCTGGGAGTTCATTAGACGTGCGTTATTAGCTTTTAATTTTCCAAATTCTTTTATTGATGCAATTTTTTCCCTTTACTCCACACCATCTGCCCGTATTTTGGTCAATGGCACTCTTTCAGACCCCTTTTACATACGCAATGGTACGCGTCAGGGATGTCCCTTATCCCCCTCCCTTTTTATCATTTGTTTGGAGATGCTCCTGTTGAGGATACGCCAATCTGGACAAATTAGAGGTCTCCAAGCAGGCTCCACTACGCATAAAACTGCAGCGTTTGCTGATGACCTTCTAATATTCATAACAAACCCACTAGAAGCTTTTCCCCATTTATTACAGCTCTTTGAGGACTTTGGAGTCATCTCCAATTTCAAAATTAACTATGAAAAGTCTGAAGCTTTGAATGTGTCAGTCCCGACCTCCCAGCTGGCCCTGGTCAAAAGAGATTCCCCATTTAAATGGCCGCCAGATGCCATCAAATACCTAGGAGTCCGCATACCTTCAGAGTTGTCTACTCTGTTTAGCATCAATTTCCCTCCACTTTTAAAGAAAATTGGAGACGCCATTCGGGAGTGGAAGTTACCATATGTATCGTGGTTCGGAAGGAAGAACATATTATCCACATTTGTACTACCACAACTGTTGTACATGCTGCAGGTTCTCCCACTTGATATCCCTGTATCTTTCTTTAAGAAAATACAGAATCTTTTTAAAGGATTCCTTTGGAATAATAAAAGAGCCAGGCTGACATATCAACAACTCACGCAAAAACCAGTGAAGGGAGGAATATCACTACCAGATACCCACACATATTACAAAGCTATACAGTTAGCTAGATGGGTGTTGCTGGCAAACCCTCAACTTGAGGCACCTTATCTGGTGTTAGAAAGAGAAGTCTTATCGACCAACAACCACGTTTGGTTATGGCTACAATCTGCACCTTTAAACCGCCAGACAGTTATTAGCGACTTGACTAGAGGTATGTTGAGGGTCTGTAGGAAACACCCCGCTCTTCATATGTCGAATAACCTAGTGTCTCCGCTTGCTCCTATTGCTCTGATACCTTCAGCGCTGGTAAACAAAGTATTGCCTACCTGGTGGGACGGTCTGCCCAATATACGTATTGCTGAGGCACTTAGGGCCCCATCTGAAGATGCCTTGAAGTCCCAAATCATGGAACTCGGTTCTGGTCCCTTATCGGTTTTGCAATCTTTAGATTTAACATCATCCATCCAGAGATACAGGCGTAAGTTAGGAAGTCCTATGTTAGAACCCACGTGGCTGGAAAACTACACCCTTTTGCCTTCTGCGCCTCCCAAACTGCTTTCCAGAATATATGCCTTACTTATTAAATCAACTTCTAATGCCAAACCTGCATTCATTACACTGTGGGAGAATGAGCTTGGACGGTCTTTTTCCCCCAATGAGGTCTCCACTATACTAATGCGCTCTCACGGGTTTTCTAGATGTGTTAAGATTCAAGAAAACACTTTCAAATTGACCACCCGTTGGTATAAAACACCAGACTATCTGTACAATATTGGGATACTTCCTGATAATAATTGTTGGAGATGTCTGTCAGATAAAGGGACATTATCCCATATCTTTTGGGATTGCAGGATGGTGAGGCAGTTCTGGATGGATGTAGAAGGAATAGTAAATCAAGTGTGTCCGGAGGTTAAGTTCACATTGACTAAAGAGTTGGTCCTTCTTTGGCTCTCAGGAGATGCCTTCACACCCTCTAAGAAAAACTTAGTCACCCATCTTATTACTGCTGCCAAACTACTAATACCACTACACTGGAGGAATACTGTTCCCCCATCGTTAAATCAATGGATTGAAAAGGTCCACCAATTGTATAGATTTGAAGAGATGGCAAGCTGGGAATTACACACCAGAAGTGAATTCGAACGACTCTGGTCTCCCTGGACACAGTTTTTGGCAAAAAGACAAGATGGGGCTCTCCTGAGAGTCAGGGGAAGACAAGGGAAGCTCTGCACTACTGGCTAAGGAAGGGATCAATACTGACATATCGATGTAATTGTTTTGATGTCTTTCCTCTAATTGGGTCTGTCAACCGGCTCTATCTCACACAAATCGGAATTAACCTCTCTTTTGCCCTGTAAAGAAAACTCTCTGTACCCTGACAGTCCGCCTGAGTAATCCCCCCCCCCCCCTTCCCCCTCTACATCAATATGCCCTTTTCAGTAAATGGAAGAGGTGACTCTAAGTTGCAGAGCTATTGTTCTTTTGTTCTTTTGTTTAGTGCAATATATGTCTCACTATCTGTTCTTATGCAGCTATATGATTCAAGATCCAAGATATGGAGATATGTCTGTGATTTGTTATGGTGTATCGAGGACCTGTATACCCTTTTAATTACTGTAATGGCAGACATTGTATTTTTTGCTGCAATGAGCATTGGATCATATGATGTTATGTGGTTTTACATGCCACAATAAAAAAAGATTTGAAACAACAGTATAATACGCGCCCAACCTCTTACGATTCCAGTATAATACAGCGCCCCCATACTCCTTACATCCATGGGGTATAATTACAGCGCCCCAATACCTCTTACCATGCCAGTATAATACAGCTCTCCATACCTCTTACAATCCACAGTATAATACAGCGGCCCCATACCTCTTACATTCCAGTAGTAATACAGCGCCCCATACCTCTACATCCAGTATAATACAGCGCCCCATACCTCTTACATCCAGTATAATACAGCGCCCCATACCTCTTACATCCAGTATAATACAGCGCCCCATACCTCTTACATCCAGTATAATACAGCGCCCCATACCTCTTACATCCAGTATAATACAGCGCCCCATACCTCGTACATCCAGTATAATACAGCGCCCCATACCTCTTACATCCAGTATAATACAGCGCCCCATACCTCTTACATCCAGTGACATCTCCTCTGATATAGACTTCTCTTTCCTCATCTTCTCCTCTCAGACCAGACCGCCATGATGTTTTTTCAGCCATTTCTCGTCTCTGCAGTTTGACAAAAAAAAACTCTTAGTTTACTAGTTTTCCATCACCCTCCATCTTCTGGACAAATCATCCTACCACCACAATACTGTGCCTCTGTGCTCCCCAATACTATAATGCCCCCTAGTAGCAATCATTCTCCTTATAATGTGACAGTAGAAAATGCCCCCTAATGTGTACCAGTACAAAAAATACCCCCTTTTAATGGCATAATCTGCCAATATAAAATACCCCTATATAGTGCCCCCAAATCAATGCACCAGCCATAATGTGTCAAAGTATAAAATGCCCATATACAGAACCCCCTCCATGTAAAATACTCCTTCTTTGTGGCCTTAGTAGATGCCCCCAGTGCCACCCAATAATGTGCCAGTAAGAAGTGCCCCCAATAATGTGCCAATTAGAAGTGCCCCCAATAATATGACAGTAAGAAGTGCCCCCAATAATGTGCCAGTAAGAAGTGCCCCCAATAATGTGCCAATTAGAACTGCCCCCAATAATATGCCAGTAAGTGCTCCCTTAGATGCCCCCAGAGTGCCTCCCAATAATATGCTAGTAAGTGCCCTCTTAGATACCCTCATAGTGCCTCCCAATAATATGCCAGTAAATGCCCCCCCTTAGATGCCCCCCATATGCCAGTAAGTGCCCCCTTAGATGCCCCCATAGTGCCTCCCAAATATGCCAGTAAGTGTCCCCCTTAGATGCCCCCATAGTGCCCCCAATATGCCAGTAAGTGCTCCCTTAGATGCCCCCATAGTGCCCCCAATATGCCAGTAAGTGCTCCCTTAGATGCCCCCAATATGCCTTTAAGTGCTCCCTTAGATGCCCCCAGAGTGCCCCCAATATGCCAGTAAGTACTTCCCATAGATGCCCCCAATACGCCAGTAAATGCTCCCTTAGATGACCCCATAACGCTCCAATCCAGTATTGTGTCATATAAAAAAAATAAACACTTAAACTTACCTCCATGAGCCTGTCAGTGATGCGATGCAGGCCTCTTCCGGCCTGTGTCCTGGGCTATACGGCTCAGGCGGTGCAATGCCATCATCGTGCTGCCTGCCCGGCCTCTGATAGGCTGCAAGCCTAGCGCCTTCAGCCTATCAGAAGACCAGGGAAGGGAGATGCCTCTCCCTCCCTGTTCCGCCGCAGCAGTCATCGGTATTGCTGTCCTGAGGACGGCGATAAAGATTACTATGGAGATGAGCGCTTCCACAATGGAAGCGCTTATCTCCCTGTTCCACTGACCACCAGTGAAAGAGGTGCCCCTTCCGGAAGTGCTGCAGGGGCCGGATAAATGCCTCAGGGGGCCGCATGTGTAGTTTGGGGACCCGTGGTCTAGATCATAGCTAAGGATCAGCATCAGTAGAAACATTAGGAGCCAAATGTAGTGATCAAGGGACAAGGCAGAGCATGGTCATGGATATCTAGTAGTTGGGTGTAGCCACACTACTCATTACTTATCCCTTTGGAGCCTAACCCTGGGAAGCGACGATAACCAGGTAGGAGCAACGTAACACACACAGAAACCATTAAGGCACAACATTTGGCAATTCCTATAAAAATGCGACGCGATCAGCGGCGGGGCGGGCGGCACGTTGCACAAATACCAGGAATAGCTTGGAACAAGAAGCAAACTTGGAACAAAGTGGCTGAAGGCAAAATCCACAAGAGCCAAAGACCGTACGAGTCCAACCAGGAATACAGTGGTAATATGTAGGCCACCTGAATGAGGGAACCGGCTGGATATCTATAGCAGATCCTGATTGCATCAAAACTCCTTTCCTCCGCTCCGTGCTGGCGTGTGGATCTCATAGTGAAGCGACCTAGACACATTTCTCCATGTTTCCCAATATATGCCTATATATCTGTATAGACAGTGGAGAAGGAAATTTGGGGGTAGAATTGCACATTTTAGTGCTATTTATTAGTAGAAGTGCTAGGGCTTTGTGGGAGGGACTGTGCTGATTGCACTGCACTCCTGGGAGATGCAGGTGCTTGAGTGTTATGTCGAGCTGTGATGAGCTGTTTCCCACCCACAGAAAAAGAAGACACAAATCCTCCAGACAATACGAGAAAAAAAAAGATTGGAAAAATTGTAAAAATTGCATTGGACAGTAGTTTTATTTTTGCATGGATGTAGTTAAAGTAAGGGTGTATTCACACGACCGCATAATTTCAATGGGGCCACAAAAGATGTGGACAGCACACCATGTGCTGTCTGGATACGTTGTTCCGTTCGATTGCCCTGCAAAAAATATTGAGCATGTCCTATTCTTGTCCGTAACCGCAGCATTCTTTATATAGTGCCGGTTATGTGCGATCCGCAAAACACTTAAGGTCGTGTGAATTCATCCCTAGGGTGAGCTTTACTCCAGATGCAGCGACCAGGCCGCAGGGGTTATGTGAGTGTTGTAGTGATGTCACAGTGATAATGGTGCTGGTGGTTAGATCACTCAGTTTGGTGACTACAACTCCCTGGGCTGGCGTGCAGTGAGTGGAAGGGAGACACCAATTCCTTTGGGGCACACTCTGTTCTTCAGGGTTCTGCCGGGTGGTAAGGCGAGGTGCCCTTGATGATGATATATTTGGGTGTTGGTCGGCAGGGTCCCTGAGGGTTTTCGTGATGCCAGCACCTTGCGGCGCAAAGTAGGGTAGATGTAGAGTGAAGAAGATGCAACTTCTATCAAAACAATTGAACTTTACTTTTGCCTTGGAGTAAGTCCTTCTTTAACCCGATGCCGACCGCCCACTGTCTTTTGACGGCGGGCGGTGTGGGTCCCGAGTCTGCAGCGCCGTCTAAAGACGTCGCTGCAGAAAAGGGTTGTCAGGGGGCCCCAGGATGGACAAGCGGCGGGGGTCCGGCTGTGCCCAATAGCCGGACCCCTGCTGAATGCGCCAGCATCGGTGAAAACACCGATGCAGGCGCATTAACCCTTCATGTGCCGCGGTCAGCGCTGACCGCGGCACATGAGGCGTGCGGCATGGTCCGCCGCTATTCAGGATGGCGAGCGGGGCCATCGGGTCCCCGTGCTGCTGTGACGGGGACCCGATGGCTTGGATAGCAGCCCGATGCCTTCCTTAGGCATCGTGGCTGCTATCCCTGCGTTCCTGTGCGATCCAGCCCCCTGGATTGCACAGGAAGCAGGCTGTAAGTGTATTACACTGAGTAATACACTTACAGCCAATGCATTACAATACAAAAGTATTGTAATGCATTGTAAAGGGGATCAGACCCCTAAAAGTTAAATAAAGTGGAAAATGAAAAGTTAAAAAATAAAGTAAAAATAAATAAATAAATAATAATAATAAAAGTCTTAAAAAAAAAATAAGCCATTTTTAAAAAAAAAAGTTAAAAAAAATTGTAAAAAAAAGGTGAAAAAAGAAAGGTATACATATTAGGTATCGCCGCGTCCGTATCGACCGGCTCTATAAAAATATCACGTCATCCACCCTGCCAGGTGAACGCAGTAAAAAAAAAAACTGTGCCAAAACAGACATTTTTTGGTCACCTTCCCTTACAAAAAGTGTAATAGCAGGCGATCAAAAAAGCGTATGTACCCCAAAATGGTACCAATCAAACCGTAATCTTGTCCCGCAAAAAATGAGACCCTAACTAAGACAATCGCCTGAAAAATAAAAAAATATGGCTCTCAGAAAATAGCAACACAAAAAAAGATTTTATTCTGTTCACAAATGCATCTAATGTGTAAAACTTTCCAAAAATAAAAATGTTAGACATATTGGGTATCGCCACGTCCGTAACAACCTGCTCTATAAAAATATTACATGAGATGGCCCCCCAGGCGAATGCTGTAAAAAAAATAAATAAAAAACTATGCCAAAATACCCATTTTTTTCCCTCTTCCCTCACAAAAAGTGTAATAGCAGGCGATCAAAAAGGTGTATTTAACCTAAATTGGTACTAATCTAACCGTCATCTTGTCCTACAAAAATGATACCCTACCTGAGACAATCGCCTGAAAACTGAAAAAAATATGGCTCTTTGAAAATGGCAACACAAAAAAAAGATTTTATTCTATTCACAAATGCATCTAATGTGTAAAACTTTCCAAAAATGAAAATGTTAGATATATTGGGTATCGCCACGTCCGTAACAACCTGCTCTATAAAAATATTACATGAGATGGCCCCCCAGGCGAAAGCTGTAAAAGAAATAAATAAAAAACTATGCCAAAATACCCAATTTTTTTCCCTCTTCTCTCACAAAAAGTGTAATAGCAGGCGATCAAAAAGGTGTATTTAACCCAAAATGGTACCAATCAAACCATCATCTTGTCCTACAAAAATAATACCCTACCTGAGACAATCGCCTGAAAACTGAAAAAAATATGGCTCTTTGAAAATGGCAACACAAAAAAAAGATTTTATTCTGTTCACAAATGCATCTAATGTGTAAAACTTTCCAAAAATGAAAATGTTAGACATATTGGGTATCGCCACGTCCGTAACAACCTGCTCTATAAAAATATCACATGACTTGCCCCCTCAGGTGAATGCTGTAAAAAAAATGCTAAAAAAAACTATGCCAAAA
>ONZH01011849.1:0-36154 GCA_900303285.1 Rhinella marina
GGCCCCCATACAGTATTATGTCTTCTCCTTGTGGCCCCCATACAGTATTATGTCTTCTCCTTGTGGCCCCAAGTGTTTTATTTCTTCTAAATGGGTATTTATTGTGATAACATTTCTTAATATCGTTATCGTGGGAATATATTTTATATCGCCCACTCCAGACACATTAGCTGCAGCATTGAGCACATCTTTTAGGAGGCAGCGCTAACTATGAAGGGGCATATATCTAAGGGGACTTTCTTTCACACTAGTGCATTTGCCTGATACAAATGGGGAGAACGGCCAGTCCCTTTAACAAAAACAGAGGACGGCACTGATCCGACCACAACACTGGCAATTGGCAGGACAGATACTGCAGAACAGCCTGCCGGATCACCGCCACATATGTGAAAGTAGCCTAAGGCAAATTACTGTGAAGGGTCACATATCTGAGAATATACCTTCACTTGTTTGAGTGGAGTTAGAGGCGTGGCCTAGCATGAAAGAAAATTGCTGCAGCGCACTACGCACACCCATGTTGTCCTTCTATACAGTTTTCATTATTGGCACTGGTATATATACAACACAGTAAGGCTTCATTAACACTACCGTATGTGAATGGGGCCGTATCTATCCTCAAAATTGCGGATAGATACAGCCCCATTGACTTCTATGGGGCCGGGAGCCATGGCTCCTTTGCAGCATGCTCTATAGTTGTCCGTGCGCACGGATAACTATAAGCATTTTAAATGGAGCCGCCGGGCGTGTGTTCCATGCGCTCGGAACCCATGCCGGGCGGCCCCATTGAAAATGCTTATAGTTGTCCGTGCGCATGGACAACTATAGAGCATGCTGCAAAGGAGCCACGGCTCCCGGCCCCATTGAAATGAATGGGGCGGTATGTATCCACAAATTTGCGGATAACATACGGCCCCATTCATACGGTCGTGTGAATGGGGCCTAAAACTAATTTTTTAACATGTTTTTACTTTTCAAATATTTTATTACTCACCCTCTCGTATCTCCTCCCGGATATTACTCAGCCGCTCTGGGCACTTTAACTTCAAATCCGACCATTTACGTTGGACCTGGCCTGGGGTCCGTACAATTTGAAAATGATGGCGCAGACCTCGAATCACCTGCTCCACAATGTACTTTTTTTGTTGATGCGGGTGTTGGTGGGTGCCATCATACTTCAGCCTGTCCATCTTATTAACTATATATTTCAGCTCCTCAGAGCTGAATGCAGAGGAACGCCTACGATTGCCTGCCATCTTCCTCTGAGGACTGTGCGCCGTGGCGTAGCGTCGTGCGTGTATTCGCGAGACTGTAATTCGTACGCAACAGCGTACAGAGTAAAGCGTATAGTAGCGTACAGTAGCAATAGCGTACGCTTTATCGGACAAGGTCATGTCGCTCCTTACACTGTCTCTGCCTGCTTCATGCATTCTGCCCCTGGTGTTCCCTATCCATTTACGTTGTGTTTTCATCACTGTCAGAGGTTTTCAGGTGTTTAGGCAACCTTGCCTACAACGAACTTTGGTCCCCTGCAAAAATATTCGTATCTACCATTGACTTCAATAGGATTCGTTTTTACGTACGAATATACAAATATTCGGAAAAATTTGTTCCGAGTACCGAGCACACGAATATTTTAGTATTCGCTCATCTCTAATTTCTACTTTAAAGGGAACCTGTCATCTCTGAAATACCCCCTGAACTAGAGTAAGCGGTGTATAGTGTAAGTGATGCTGAATCCGAATATGTAAGTTTTATCTTCATACTCACTTCCATTCTGACGCTGTGCTCCCACAAACCTGCAGTAAAATGCACTCACTGGACTCTTCTTTGAGTCCTCTCCATTATGTGAGTGAGCACCGGAGTCCACTGAGTGCATTTTACTGCAGGTTTGTGGGAGCACAGCGTCGGAATGGAAGTGAGTATGAAGATAAAACTTACATATTCGGTATTCAGCATCACTTACACTATACACCGCTGACTCTAGTTCAGGGGGTGTTTTGGAGAGGACAGGTTCCCTTTAAGCTCACCTTTACGTGTTGACATGTATGTTTTTAACTGTCACTGGCAGAATTCTGTAAATTTTGTAGCATTTCAGTGAGGAATTCTATAAGGGCATTATATTTTTGGATGACCAGATCAATGAAACTGTTTGCATCACCTAGGAACTTCTCATAGGAGCTCTGAAGTTGAGCATAGGCTTCATTGAGTTTTTAATACTTTTTTGGTGTAACATTGTTACTACAGTAGTTTTATATAGAAGTAGCAATTGAATTGAAACATATCAGTCACTGGACAGTTCTGCTGCCCCTGTATGTTCCATGTTATGGGGGACACACTGAGACTTCACTACCCCCTTTCTGGTGCTCGCAGCAGGTGATGGTTTTAAATTTGGGGAGGGGGGGGCTGCTCTCATCGGCTGAGTTACTGTCTGCATCCTTACATGCTGTAAATGAGGAGTTTTCCATCAGACACTTGGAATCGTCGTCTTGTCTTTTTCTTTCCTTGTCCTGATTGACAGTCCCTTCTTATCTAAGCAGCTCTGCCTTCATCTTAACTCTCCGAGGAGATGAGACGGGAGGATTTTTTGGGTTTTTACTATTGTTACTTTAATTTTTATTGAGACTACAAAATGGAAACATTGTAACAGCATCTCCTCCCTCTCCTTCCAGCTTCCTGTGTAGCCATCTCATCTGGCCCTGAAGGAGGGGCTGGCATAGGAAGCAGGAGGAGCAAGGGTGCACAGAGTGGCTTAGCCCCACCCTCAGTGCACTTAACTTTCCATTTGCATATGGATTCAAAATATTTTTTCTCCATAATGAAGCAACTGAAAGGTGTCATGACGTTCAGCTCAGCTAGACCTCCAAGGCCTTGTGCCCGTTTATTGACTCCCTTCAAGGGCACTTTGCATAGCTTTTGCTCTCACAGTCGCTGCACGTTCTCCAGAGACAGTAGCGTCTTTTTTCATTGCCAGTGTTTAGTGTTGTTGCAGTTTTTGCTCTTTTTGCAGACAATGAATCACTCTCACATATGACACAGCCATCGTCCAAATTTAATTTGCTCTTAAATAAATGTAAGAGAACAAACACCATTGACTGCCAGGAACGCTCATCGCTCAAACCTATTCTAGGAGGTTGCTATAATTTATAGACTTATGGAATTCCCTTGAAATGTTGAGTCATCGGATGTGGGACTGACGCATGTATCAGAACCTATAGAAATATAATAATGGAGTAAGATAATGAGAGATTCTACAGTTTAAAGGAACACTCCGGGTACAACCAATGCTGTGTGCAATTTGTAGCATCTGATTAAGAGATTCAACACATAAGTAATGCTTATTTTGCTGTTTATACTATTGACTGCCTTTGTCCCAGTTTTTAGGACCCCGACATCCCCTCTCAGCTTGAATTCTATGTAGCACCTGTATCATTTGTATTTCATGTCCACTGAAAACATCTTACCTCTAGGCGTTGAATGAAGTCTCCACAGATTGACATCGGATACAATGCAACAACTTAACAATGGACTGAAAACAAGTTTTCTACTGTATGGCAGTGCATGGAGGCATGGGAGGTTATAGGGCAGTGCATGGATTATAGGGCAGTGCAGGAGGTTATAGGGCAGTGCATGGAGTTATAGGGCCAGTTGGAGGTTATAGGCAGTGCATGGAGGTTGTATGGCAGTTGGACATTGGAAGGTTATATAGGGCAGTACATGGAGGTTATAGGGCAGTGCATGGAGTGCATGGAGGTTATAGGGCAGTGCATGGAGGTTATAGGGCAGTGCATGGAGGTTATAGGGCAGTGCATGGAGGTTATAGGGCAGTAGTTATAGGCATGGAGGTTATAGGGCAGTATGGCAGTACATGGAAGTATTAGGGCAGTGCATGGAGGTTATAGGGCAGTGCATGGAGGTTATAGGGCAGTGCATGGAGGTTGTATGGCAGTACATGGAAGGTTATGGGCACAGTTGCATGGAGGTTATAGGGCAGTACATGGAGTTATTAGGCAGTACAGTGGGCATTGATATGGGCAGTACATGGAGTTTATAGGGCAGTGCATGGAGGTTATAGGGCAGTACATGGAGATTATAGGGCAGTACATGGAGTACATGGATGCAGTGCATGGAGTTATAGGCAGTGCATGGAGGTGATGGCAGTTACATGGAGGTTATAGGGCAAGTACATGGAGGTTATTATAGGGCAGTACATGGAGGTTGTTATGGCAGTACAGGAGGTTATAGGGCAGTGCATGGAGGTTATAGGGCAGTGCATGGAGGTTGGGCAGTATGGCAGTACATGGATATGGATATGGTATGGCAGTGCATGGAGGTTATAGGGCATGGTATGGCAGTGCCTAGACAATGTACCCTCAGTGCATGGATGCTGTATGGCAGTGAATGGATACCGTATGGCAGTGCATGGAGGCTGCATTGCAGTGCATGGATATTGTGTGGCAGTGCATGGATGTTTTATGAGTATATTTTATGTGTATGGAGGATGTATGGCAGTACGTAGTTACTTTATGTCAGTTCATGGAGACTGTATAGCAGTGCACGGATACTATATGGAAGTGAATGGATGCTGTATGGCAGTGCATGGATATTGTGTGGCAGTGTATGGAGGATGTATGAAAGTACGTAGATACTATATGTCAGTTCATGGAGGCATTATGGCAGTGCATGGATAATGTACAGTATGGTATTGAATGGAGGCTGTATGGCAGTGCATGGAGGATGTATGGCAGTGCATGGATATTGTGTGGCAGTGTATGGAGGATGTATGGCAGTACGTAGATACTATATGTCAAGTTCATGGAGGCTGTTTGGCTCTGTAAACATCTGAGACAGATATCCACAGGACTACGCCATGTAGTTTCCAGTTTCCCTCCAGCTATCCCTTCATTGCAGCCGTTTAGAGCTGCGGCTCCACAATACGAGGCAGGTGTTCTCTGATGGACGTCGACGAGACCAGTTTTACCTTTTATAGAATAAAAGTACAAATCCCATTATCCAATTAAGCCATTACGTTAACACCTGCGTTTCCTCTCCGCCGTTCTGTTGTGTTTAATTGTCACCGGCGACTATAATCCGGAGACGCTTCCAGAGCTCATCAGGAGCATTAAGCTTCATTATTGTCGCACGCAGCGTGGGAGGCTCGTGCCGCGTTCTCAGCTCTACACCTTGTAGGTTGTCAACATTCGGATCAGACAATTATTTTCAAAGGACATTAAGATCATTAGTGGCTTTTCTGTATTAATGAAGCAATCTGTTTACTTGTGTATAACCACAAATGTTTATAGCGCATTGAAAGCCAGGAGAATGCCGCGAGGACGGACATAACGCTTAAGGACCGGGATAGATGGCGACATGTGACATGAAGATAGCATCTAATAATGGTCAATGGGGTCTAGGGCTGAAACGATTACTCGATTGAATCGAGTAACTCGACACCAAAAATACTTGAAGTAAATTTTTTGCTTCGAGGATTCGTTTGTGTCATGTGACCACGGAGCGGGAGTGAAGTTCTTGCTATTACTCATTGCTCCGTGGTCACCCGCCGGCCCGCACCACCGTGCACTGTCCTCCTGACACATGGTGAGGATATAGTGCACGTAAGCATGTACTGTGACCTGACGCTGTGTGATGTCAGATGCCAGAGCAGCTCGCGGAGAAGAAGATGGACGAGCTGTGGAGTGGCGCCCCTACCGGAGAGGTAAGTGTTTTATTTCACTGGCACTGGGGACATGGCTAGGAGGGGGAGATCATGGCACTGGGCAGCAGTTATTGACACTGGGGGGACCTGAAGGCACTGGTGAGATCCTGATGGCACTGGGGGGGGGCAGCTGGTGGCACTGGGGGGAAGCTGATGGCACTGGGGGGACCTGATGGCACTGGGGGAAGGGGCAGCTGGTGGCACTGGGGGGAAGCTGATGGCACTGGTGGGAACCTGATGGCACTGGGGGGGACCTGATGGCACAGGGGAACCTGATAGCACTGGGGGGCAGCTGATGGCACTGGGGGGAAGCTGATGGCACTGGGGGGCACAGCTTATGGCACTGGGGGCCAGCTATGGCACTGGGGGCACAGCTGATGGCACTTGGGGGGGAATCTGATGGCACTTGGGGGACAGATGATGGCACTAAAGGACTGGTAATGGCACAGGAGGGGCAGCGAATGGCACTGGGGGGCAGCTAATGGCACTGGGGGGGCAGCTGATGGCACTGGGTGAAAGTTGATGGCACAAGGAGGGGGGTGATGAGTTTTTATAAAGAAAAATGTTCTTTTTATTAGTTTTTTGTTATTAGAGTACTCGATTAATGAATAGAATACTCAAATACAAAAATAGTCAATAGCTGCAGCCCTAATGGGGTCATGTCATGGGTAATGACCTCCGACCCATGACACGACACCCAACACTGTTAGTCCAACTTTTTACAATCCGTCTATTATTTTGCTGTTGTTTTCTCAGTTTTGGTCGGATGACTTGTCCTTTGTCCTTAAACCAGCCTAAGGCTGTAATCACACATGCAGTTTTTTTAGCCACAGCCAGGAGCGGATTCATAGGGAACGTGAAATATGAAGTAAGGCCGTGTACTCCTCGCTGCACAAACTGCATGTGTGATTCCGGCCCAGAGTAATAGGGAGGCCAACATTTCTTACATAGGTACCCAACAGTCACAGTATGGAGTGAGGGGTTGTCCATCAGATCAGGGCTTGTGGAGGCCCCCAGCAAAACACTGCAAGAGCGCCATACACAAAAAAAGCTACACAAAAGCACAGTCGGTACAATGGTTCATAGGGTATAAAATCCATAGGTAGGGGCCATGAAGCATATGTCCGGTTAACAGTGTCCTGTGGAATAAAGGTGACACAGTAAAATAACGATGCTATACAATGCCAAAATATAGTGTCTTAAACAGCACAGTTAATGTCCGAATAATAGCACCACGGAGCAGCCAAGGAGTTCCATACAGTGTCCAAGCGACAGTGGCATATAGGCTTAAATAACAGGATCTTACAGTGCCCAAATAACAGCGCCATGCAATGGCCAATGAGTGCCATACAGTCCCCAAATAATAGTACCATGCAGCGGTAAAGGAGACCCATAGAGTACCATAATAAATAGCACCATGTGGTGGCAAAGTAGCCTCATACAGTACCCAAATAATAGTACCATGCAGTGGTAAAGGAGTTCCCATACAGTGCCCAAATAATAGCACCATGTAGCGGTAAAGGAGACCCATACAGTATTCAAATTATTAGCACCATGCAATGGTAAAGTAGTCCCATACAGTGCCCAAATAAAAGCACTATGTAGAGGCCAATGAGTGCCATACAGTATCCAAATAATAGTACCATGCAACGGTAAAGGAGTCCCATAGAGTATTCAAATAATAGCGCCATGCAGTGGTAAAGAAGTCCCATATAGTGCCCGAAAAACAGCACCATGCAGCGGTCAATGCCAATGAGTGCCGTACAGTATCCAAATAATGGTTCCATGCAGCAGTAAAGGAGTCCTATACAGTATTCAAATAATAGTGTTATGTGGTGGTAAAGGAGTCCTATACAGCGACCAAATAATATCACCATGTAACGGTAAAGGAGACCCGTGCAGTATTCAAATAATAGTGCCATGCAGGGGTCAATGCCAATGAGTGCCATACAGTATCCAAATAATAGCAACAAGTAGTTGTAAAAGGAGTACCATACAGTACCCAAACAGTAGCACGAAGCAATGTCAAGGTGTCCCATATAGTACCCAAATAATGGCACCATAAGATGGTAAAGAAATCCCATACAGTACCAAAATAACAGTGCCATGCATGGGTCAATGCCAATGAGTGCCATACAGTATCCAAATAATAGTACCATGCAGCAGTAAAGGAGACCCATATAGTGCCCAAATAATAGCGCCATGCAGTGAGAAAGAAATACCTTAATAAATAGCACCATGTGTGCAAAGTAGTCTCATAGAGTATCCAAATAATAGTACCATAAAGCCAATGCATCCGCTGTATAATCAAGGATCCTGGTAGGACGGTCAGTGAGACGACCACAGACCTCTGCGTCCTACACCCAGAAACCACTCACATAATACAGGAGGAAATATCGCTTCTCGTATACAAACTCGCCCTCATTTATCAGCGTCTCCAAAAGCACCTTCACTGAGTGATTGAGCGAGCGACACTAAATACACCCGGTGACTAAATATTCACCGACAGCTTAATGGCCACGAATCTTGGCTTTTATGATATAATACAGAAAATCAGGGGGGCGCGGGGCGACGAGGATAAATCCAAAATCAGGGAGATGAAGGCTGCTCTGCGGATGTACACAAGCACAGCAATTGTTATAACTGCCTGAAGGGTGTGTATACTTTTGCAACTTTTTTTCCCTCCAATGTATCTGAAATGAAAAAAAGAGTAACTTTATAAATAGAACTGATGAAACGTCTCCCGCCGTTTTGTGTAAACAGCTCCTATGCAAATGTATGCCCCCCCCCACCCAATGGTAACAGTCACTCCGGGTTCCTGAAGGGCTCAAACGTCCCTCTGTAGAATTCAACGGGCCCAATCTAGATGAGCGAACTTCCAAAAATTCGTAAAGGTTCGTAAAGAAATTTGATCCGATGCTGCCCAAATCGAAAGTGTTTTTAACCCCTTCAGGACCTGACCTCTTTCTGTTTTTTTGTTGTTTTTGTTTTATACTCCCTGCTTTCCCAGAGCCGTAATTTTTTTAAATTTTTTTTCATTCATATAGCCATATGAGGGCTTGTTTTTTGTGGGGCAAGTTGTACTTTCTAATGGCAATTACTGTTGCATGCAATGCAGTGGGAAACTGGAAAAATAATTTTAAATGAGGTGGAATTTAAAAAAACACACAGACAATTCTGCCACAGTTTTATGGGTTTTGTTTTGTTTTTTTTTACAGCAGGTCCTACACAGTAAGATCTCATGCCCATAAATGTGTGCAGTCAGTGCCCGTGCTGTGGACCCTAATTTGTGGTCCACAATGCACGGGCACTGACAGTGGGGCCACCGGATTCGGATCACAGGACCCATTCATTTGAATGGGGTCCGCGATCCACATCCGGCGGTCCGCACCGCAAAAAAGTAGTGCTTGCGCTACTTTTTTGCGGTGTGGAGGCTCGGGCAGAAACACCACGGAAGCACACTGTAGTGCTTCCGTGGTATTCCGATCCGTGCCTCCGCTCCGCATCTCCCGGATTGCGGACCATTGAAGTGAATGATGCAAGCTGCGCACTGCCGGTGCCCGTGTATTGAGGACCCGGCTTATGCGGGCCGCAATACGGGCACGGGCCGGCACCGGTCGTGTGCATGAGCCCTAAAACTGACCTCTGGCCTTCATTCTCCTGGTCAGTACAATTACATTGATACCACCTTTATATAGTTTTTCTTGCTGAATATTTTAATACTGAAAACAATAAAAACTTTGGAAAATATTTTTTTCTTTCCATCGCGATATTCTAACCCCCATAACTTTTTTATAGTGTGAGGGCTCAATTTTTTTGCAGGCAATCTGTAGTTTTTATTGATACCATTGTGGAGTGAGTACGACTTTTTGATCCCATGTTGTTGAGCCTGATCATTGGCTCTTAAGAGAGAAGGCTGCAAACATCATAATGGGACTCATATCGGCACCGCCCATGAGGACCCACAATTCAGACATCTCCAGCCCCCAAAATCCATTAGAAGTAGGTGGAGAAACATTGACCTCTTGGTGCCACTTTGAGGCAAGATATTGTATAAGGAGATAGCAAATCCCATCTTTAGGGCTCGAAATGTCCCTTTGAGGGTGATTTATCGCACAACTTACCTGTATTAACTGATTGGAAAGCCAATTTTGGAAGGGACTTCCCGATTTACCATTCTGTGATATGGACATCGTTCAAGAAACAGCTCAATGTATCGCAGCCAAGTCTCCAGCAGTCAACCAGGCGCGTTTCAGTCAAAATAATAGCGGCTTATGCCTTCAATAAATAAGTCAAGGCTCTGCAGAAGACAATATGTCTGGGAGGCTGAGGCTCGATCCTCCTAATTGTGTCTCATGAATAAACAGTCCTGCGGTTCGTAATTAGCACTGTCATTGCATTTAATGGTATGTTATTTGCAAGGACCCATAACACATCAGCATCCCAAAACTCCTGACAGCTGCCGCAATTATCACGTGTCGTGTCTACAATGGAAATTATTTGAGCAAACGCACCCGTCAGGCACTTTAACCCCTTTTAAGCTCTGACATTCGCTTTTTGAGAGATCCACGGGACAAAAAAAAAACTAAAATGAGGCAAGGCTGGAAACAAAAACAGCGGGAGGTCTATGATGAAGCCTTTACATACTGCATGCTCACCAGGGGAGTGAGGGTCTTGTAGTTCTTGTAGTCCATGACCACGGAATGTGGAATTATTTCTGGAGCATTTTGAGACACTAATTCCAACAGTCTTATTAAACATGGCGGATCCCTCCAGAAACAGCACCATGCCAGTCTGTGGGTTGTGTTTGGTATTGCAGCACATCGAAGTGAGTTGGGCTGAGCTGTAATACCTCACACAACCTTTGCAGAGGTGTGGTGCTGTTCTTGTAAGAAAGCAGCAGCGTTGAACAGCGCCATACAGGTGTGAATGGTTGTGCCGGGTACTGCAGCTTCACATGAATGGCACTGAGCTACAGACATCTGCATACAGTCACTACAAGGTATATGGTGCTGTGTCTGGTAAGTAATGAAGGGTATGAGTGGCATAAAACTTTCAGTCAGGTTATCGGTGGTGGTGCCGAGACTCGGGCTTCCACCGGTCAGATACTCTAAGAATAAGCCATCATTATGAAAGTCCCTTAAAAACCTGTTTAAAGAAACACTCCAGCCTACGTTATTATTAAGGAGTAATGTAGGGACAGCTGTGTTAGCCTTGAGAATGTTTGTTTAGTTGATGTGCCCCTCCTATATGGTTCCCTTAATGCAGCCTACATCACATCACGCGCATGCAGAGTTCAGTGTATCCCATGCGATGTAACTTCAGCCTGTGCTCCCCTGCCTCTGCTTGTAATAGTTTATTTCTTTTATCCCTTTTAAGATGAAGGAAGAGAGAGCAGTGTGAATTAGCATTTCCTAGGATACACTGTAAATTCTACACAGGTAGTATTAACAGGCAGAGCTTATATCATAGGATACAGCGGGGATTCTGCACAGTGCAAACACATATAATAGAGACAGGCAGTATAAGTCAGAAGAGAGCAGTTTGAATAAAAATCTAATAGGATACACTGGAGATTCTGCACACAGCAAAAAATATAATATAGACAGACAGACATTGCGAGGCAGGAGAAAGCAGTGTGAAATGAAATGTATTAGGATACACTGAAGATTTGCACACAGCAGAAACATATAATATAGAAAGGCAGTATAAGTCAGGAGAGATCAATGTGATGTGAAATCTAATAGAATACACTGGAAATTCTGCACTCAGCAAAAACGTATAATACAGACAGTCAATATAAGTCAGGAGAGAGCAGGGTGAAGTGAAATCTAATAGTATACACTGAAGAGTCTGCACACATTAGAAACATATAATGTAGACAGTAAATATAAGTTAGGAGAGAGCAGTGTGAATTAGCATTTCATAGGATACACTATAAATTCTACACACATATAGTATTAACAGGGAGAGCAGTTTGAAGCGTCATCTCACAGGATACACTGTAGATTCTGCACAGTGCAAAAATATAATATAGATAGGCTGCATAAGTCATAAGAGAGTGGTGTGAAACAAAATCTAATAGGATACACAGAAGAATCTGCACTTAGCAAAAACATATAATATAAATAGCCAAGATAAATCAGAAGAGAGCAGGGTGAAGCAAAATCTAATAGGATACACTGAAGATTCTGCACACAGCAAAAACATATAATAAAGACAGGTAATGTGAGTCAGGAGAGAGCAGTGTGAAGTGAAATCTAAAAGGATACACTGAAAATTCTGCACACAGTGGAAACATATAATATAGAAAGGCAGTGTGAGGCAGAGGAGAGCAGTATGAAGTGAAATCTAAAATGATACACTGAACATTCTGCACACAGTGGAAACATATAATATAGAAAGGCAGTATAAGACAGGAGAGAGCAGTGAGAAGCAAAATCTAATAGGATACACTAAAGATTCTGCACACAGCAGAAACATATAATATACACCGGCATTATAAGTCAGAAGAGTTCAATGTGAAGTGAAATCTAGTCTGATACACTGGAGATTCTGCACTCAGCAAAAACATATACTATAGACAGCCAGTATAAGTCAGGGGAGAGCAGTGTGAATTCAAATCTAATAGGATACACTGGAGATTCTGCATTCAGCAAAAACATATATATATATATATATATATACTGTATATATATATATATATATATATATATATATATATATATATACAGGCAGTATAAGACAGGAGAGAGCAGTGTGCAGCCAAATCTAATAGGATACACTGAAGTTTCTGAACACAGCAGAAATATATAATATAGACAGATAGGGGAGTTTTAAAACCTTAAAACTAATCCATCAGACCCTGTGTTGATACATAATTGGATAAATCAATAATTTGCCATGTTGGATTTTGTGTGATCTTGTAATATTGATGCCTGGTGGAAAATGTTTGGCTAGTACAAGTGTAGATCAATTAGTTGTTTCCTTCTTATAACCCTTGCCTTCATGGCTTTGGCCATCTTTAGGATGAAAATCTTAGAAAAACAGTGGACAAAGCTCAGACACTGGAATCAACGTTTAGCACCCATTTTTTCTTCACTCACATCTCTATTATACATCACAGCCTAGAGATTGAGGAGGATTTTTACAATTGATGAAGGGGTGTAAATGCAGGTTTTTGCCTTAGGCTTGTTTCCACCAAGTGTGATGATCCCCCTCTTGCCATAAGACCCTATATTCCTGACATGGGGATGCCACTAATAAATGTTATTTTAATATAATTCATTGTGAAAAAAAAGTTAATTTTCCAATTTACTTTTTGTTACAAAAATGCTTCAATTGTTAAACATTTAATTACTTCATTATAATGGCGACCCCCCGGTGTTTAATATGTATAGTAATGTACGTGTCCACTTACTGAGGTCCCACATACTCAGTTTCATCCTTCATCTCTCATTAGAAGCTGTTTCAATAAGACGGAAAGAACTGCTGCAGGAAGGACATGCCCCACTGAACTGTAGTAGGGAGAAAGCTGGAGCAGAAGGGACAAGCCCGTAAGCTGTGATAGGGAGAGAGCTGCAGCAGAAAGGACAAGCCCCTAAGCTGTGATAGGGAGAGAGCTGCAGCAGAGAGGACTAGCCCCAAAGCTGCGATAGGGAGAGAACTGCAGCAGAAAGGACACGTCCCCTGTGCCAAGAAGTGTCCCTGTGACAGACAGGAAGGAAAACCCAGAAAATACAAGATTCAATGGATCAGACGTACAGCAGAAGTATAGTCGCCACGACTTTACATCCGTCATTATGGGGGCTAAGACGCAATTTTTATTTCCGTGAATTTCATTTTAAGTATAAATGCAGCTAAAAGTTAAAATAAATGTCTGTTAGGGGAACATCTGGTGGCGGAGGCCCCCGAGCAGATATCCGAGGCCCACGGCCAGATGCACAGTCATGGCACGTCTGCAGGAGCCATACATCACCCGGGCCGGCTTTGTCGGAGCAGCATCGCCACGGACCCTGGAAATTGATTATCCCATGAAAATATCTAATAGAGTCGTACTTTTCTCTTGTCTGCTGGAATAACCGCGCTCCCCGCCGCTGCCTTTAAATTAATAACCCAATATTATACATTATACATGTACAGTCCATATATTCACATTACGGCTTCCGACGGCGTCTAACATAGAGGCGCGGACTGCCGGGACTTGGTTAGACGCCCCCTCAAGCTTTCATCTCTGTATAATCTTCCTGTTAGGAGGCAGAAGTTTTGCAAATACTTAGCTCAACTGGATCTGAACTAGAGTCACGTTATTTGTTATCCTCCAGTCACATCCAGAGCTGCATTTATAATTCTGAAGACTGCTAAACTCGTGTTATATGATAACTTATACTCCAGTCACATCCAGAGCTGCATTTATAATTCTGAAGACTGCTAAACTCGTGTTATATGATAACTTATACTCCAGTCACATCCAGAGCTGCATTTATAATTCTGAAGACTGCTAAACTCATGTTATATGATAACTTATACTCCAGTCACATCCAGAGCTGCATTTATAATTCTGAAGACTGCTAAACTCGTGTTATATGATAACTTATACTCCAGTCACATCCAGAGCTGCATTTATAATTCTGAAGACTGCTAAACTCATGTTATATGATAACTTATACTCCAGTCACATCCAGAGCTGCATTTATAATTCTGAAGACTGCTAAACTCGTGTTATATGATAACTTATACTCCAGTCACATCCAGAGCTGCATTTATAATTCTAAAGACTGCTAAACTCGTGTTATATGATAACTTATACTCCAGTCACATCCAGAGCTGCATTTATAATACTGAAGACTGCTAAACTCGTGTTATATGATAACTTATACTCCAGTCACATCCAGAGCTGCATTTATAATTCTGAAGACTGCTAAACTCGTGTTATATGATAACTTATACTCCAGTCACATCCAGAGCTGCATTTATAATTCTAAAGACTGCTAAACTCGTGTTATATGATAACTTATACTCCAGTCACATCCAGAGCTGCATTTATAATTCTGAAGACTGCTAAACTCATGTTATATGATAACTTATACTCCAGTCACATCCAGAGCTGCCTTTATAATCCCTACTCTAGTGCCATCCAGAGCTGCATTCAGAATTCTGCAGGTTGCTGAGATCATTATGATATATTATATCTTACACTCTACACTGTGTGCAGAATTATTAGGCAAGTTGTATTTGAGAGGATTCTTTTTATTATTGAACAACAACTATGTTCTCAGTCAACCCAAAAGACTCATAAAGCTTAATATTTTTGGAAGTTGGAGTGTTTTGTTTTTAGATTTGGCTATCCTATCCTATAAGGATATCTGTTTGTGCAGGTAACTATTACTGTGCAGAATTCTTAAATTATTTTCACCAGGTAAACCAATATAACAACACAAAATTTAGAAATAAACATTTCTGACATTCAAAAAAAAAAAACGAAAAAAAAAAATCAGTGACCGATATAGCCACCTTTCTTTACGATGACAGTCAAAAGCCTTCCATCCATAGATTCTGTCAGTTGCTTGATGTGTTTACGTTGCGTGCAGCAGCCACCACAGCCTCCCAGACACTGTTCCAAGAGGTGGACTGTTTTCCCTCCCTGTAGATCTCACATTTTATGAGGGACCACAGGTTCTCTATGGGGTTCAGATCAGGTGAACAAGGAGGCCATGTGATTATCTTTTCTTCTTTTAGACCTTTACTGGCCAGCCACGCTGTGGAGTATTTGGATGCATGTGATGGAGCATTGTCTTGCATACGATACCGACTTCTTCCTGTACCACTGCTTGAAGAAGGTGTCTTCCAGAATCTGGCAGTAGGTCTGGGAGTTGAGCTTCACTCCATCCTCAACCCGAAAAGGTCCCACAAGTTCATCTTTGATGATACCAGCCCATACCAGTACCCCACCTCCACCTTGCTGGCGTCTGAGTCGGAGTGGAGCTCTCTGCCCTTTACTGATCCAGCCTCGGGCCCATCCATCAAGAGTCACTCTCATTTCATCAGTCCATGAAACCTTAGAAAAATCAGTCTTAAGATATTTCTTGGCCCGTTCTTGACGTTTTTATCTTATGTTTCTTGTTTAAAGGTGGTCGTTTTTCAGCCTTCCTTACCTTGGCCATGTCCCTGAGTATCACACACCTTGTGCTTTTTGATACTCCAGTAACGTTGCAGCTCTGAAATATGGCAAAACTGGTGGCGAATGGCATCTTGGCAGCTTCACGCTTGATTTTCCTCAATTCATGGGCAGTTATTTTGCACCTTTTTTTTTTCAACACGCTTCTTGCGACCCTGTTGGCTATTTGCCATGAAACGCTTGATTGTTCAGTGATCACGCTTCAAAAGTTTGGCTCTTTCAAGACTGCTGCATCCCTCTGCAAGACATCTCACAATTTTTGACTTTTCAGAGTCCGTCAAATCTCTCTTCTGACCCATTTTGCCAAAGGAAAGGAAGTTGCCTAATAATTAACCCTTAGAGTACCAGCGCCGTACATGTACGGCGCTGGTGCGGTGCGGGGACATGACGCCCGCTTGCCCGTGCGGCGGGTGTCATGGCCGGCAAGACTCTGCTGTTTCTAACAGCAGAGACTTGCGGCTACTTACCGCCATCGGCGGCGTCTTGCTGGGCCTTTAGATGCATCTGAACCCGGAAGCGAACGCTTCCGGGTGGTGTACAGACGCCCCGAGTGGCCAATCGGGGTGTCTGTACACCATATGAAAACTGTAATCCTCGCTGGTGAGGATTACAGTTTTCAAACTGCAATTCTTATTCTGGCCACTAGATGGCAGGCCAGGATAAGAAATGAGCAATTCTTGGATTTATCTCCATCTAGTAAATCCCTGATTGCTCATAAAAAAAACACAATATATTAGCTCATATTTGAGCTTTAAATAATCACAAAAAATGTAAAAAAAATGTTAAAAATATCTAAAAAATAAAAAAAATATAAAAGTTGAAATCACCCCCCTTTCTGTATAATTAAAAAATAAATGCCTAAATAAAAATAAATATAGACATTATGGGTATCACCGTGACCGAAAACGCCCATACTTTAAAAAATAAAAATCCAACACAGTGAATTGTGTGGCGGAAAAAAGCATCAAAATGGCAATTCGCTGTTTTTGTCACTTTTTTTCTAAAAAAAATTAAATAAAAAGCGATCAAAAAGTCATACACACCCCAGAATGATATCAATAAAAATTTCAGATCACTTCGCAAAAAATGAGCCCCCATACAGCTCCGTACACATAAATACCAAAAAGTTATAGGGGTCCAGATATGACGACCAAAAAAAAAAAAAAATCCAACTTTATAATTTTTTTAATCACTATCAAAACACAAGAAAAACTATACATATTAGGTACCGCCGGATTCGTACTGACCAGTAGAATGAAAGTAACTGGTCAGTTTTAATGAACATCGAACGCCGTAAATAAAAAACCCACAAAACTGTAGCGGAATAGTGTTTTTTTTGCAATTTCACCTGATTTGGAATTTTTTTCCCGCTTCCCACTACACAATATGCAATATTAAATGGTGTTTGAAAGTACAACTTGTCCCGCAAAAAACAAGCCCTCATACAGCTATGTGAACAGAAAAATAAAAAAGTTATGGCTGTATGAAGGCAGGGAGCGCAAAACAAAAACGCAAAACCGAAAAAAACCTCCGGTACTGAAAGGGTTAAGCACACCTTATATAGGGTGTTGATGTCATTAGACCACACCCCTCCTCATTACAGAGATGCACATCACCTGATTTACTTAATTGGTAGTTGGCTTTCAAGCCTATACAGCATGGAGTAGGACAACATGTATAAAAAGGATGATGTGATCAAAATACTTATTGCCTAATAATTCTGCACACCGTGTAGTCACATCCACAGCTGCATTTATAATTCTACAGGCTGCTGAGGTCATTATATATTATATCTTATATTCCATCCAGAGCTGCATTCACAATACCCCAGGCTTCTGAGGGCAAATTATATTTTACCTAATGCTCTGGTCACTTCCGGAGCTGCATTCATAATTAACTTGAGTTAAGTGTAATCCTATTTACACGCACTTGGTCATATTCTAGCTCCCTCCGTATCCACCTCCATATGCCTCCAATTTCAGTTAGGTTTTACGCATAGTCAGGATGAGTTTTCTGCCTTTAAATGCAAACATGAATGGTTCCAGTCACTGACAGCAAGCAGACATCTTGCAAGTGGTAGGAAACGGCTATGCATGAAAGTTCCACAACTTTTCATCATTGTCTTATGACAGCAGAGATTTAGGGGTGTGAGCTGCTGACACCTCTGACACCTCTGGCACATCCGCCCACAATCTCTAATACAATCCAGTGAACCAAAGCCAAAAGCTACAACCCCCAACATGCTAAGGACAATCCCCAGCAGAGCTCACTGCCCAGGCGGACGACGTGTATCGGTTGTTGATGATTTCTGATTGATACATTGTTTTTCCAGTCATCACCAGCAGCAGGGAGATCACTGGATCTTTCCACTATAGCTTCTGTCGTTACAATGTGTCAGGGAGATAATGTGTGATACTGTCTGCTGAGCTGCTGTATCTAATACTATCTTGTGTGATACTCCCCAGTGAGCCATATATCTAATCCTATCCTGGGTAATACAGTCTAATGGGCCTCTATATCTAAACCTATCGTGTAATACTGTCTGCTGAAACACTGTATCTAATCCTATCCTGTGTGATACAGTCTGCTGAGCTGTGTATCTAATCCTATCCTGTGTGATACAGTCTGCTGAGCTGTGTATCTAATCCTATCCTGTGTTATACAGTCTTCTGAGCTGTGTATCTAATCCTATCCTGTGTGATACAGTCTGCTGAGCTGTGTATCTAATCCTATCCTGTGTTATACAGTCTTCTGAGCTGTGTATCTAATCCTATCCTGTGTGATACAGTCTGCTGAGCTGTGTATCTAATCCTATCATGTGTGATACTGTCTGCTGAACTGTGTATCTAATACTATCATGTGTGATACTGTCTGCTGCGCCTCTGTATCTAATCCTATCATGTGTGATACTGTCTGCTGAGCTGTGTATCTAATACTATCATGTGTGATACTGTCTGCTGCGCCTCTGTATCTAATCCTATCATGTGTGATACTGTCTACTGAGCTGTGTATCTAATCCTATCCTGTGTGATACAGTCTGCTGAGCTGTGTATCTAATCCTATCCTGTGTGATACAGTCTGCTGAGCTGTGTATCTAATCCTATCCTGTGTTATACAGTCTTCTGAGCTGTGTATCTAATCCTATCATGTGTGATACAGTCTGCTGAGCTGTGTATCTAATCCTATCCTGTGTGATACAGTCTGCTGAGCTGTGTATCTAATCCTATCCTGTGTGATACAGTCTGCTGAGCTGTGTATCTAATCCTATCCTGTGTGATACTGCCTGCTGAGCTGTGTATCTAATCCTATCCTGTGCGATACTGTCTGCTGAACCTCTGTATCTAATCCTATCATGTGTGATACTGTCTGCTGAGCTGTGTATCTAATACTATCATGTGTGATACTGTCTGCTGCGCCTCTGTATCTAATCCTATCATGTGTGATACTGTCTACTGAGCTGTGTATCTAATCCTATCCTGTGTGATACTGTCTGCTGAGCTGCTGTATCTAATCCTATCATTTATCAGTTGAGCTGCAGTATCTAAGCCTATTATGTGTGATACTGGTGTTTGCTCCTGTATCTAAGCCCATGATGTGTGATACACTTCAGGAATTAACCCTTTAGCTCAGTTTCTGTCTTTTTCTGTTAATAATAGAACTAGATTGATATTTCTACACATCGGTGTCGTGTTTTCTTCCTCGCGGTGAGTCACATGTTCAGCGAGATGTCTAACCGCCGGCGCTCTTCACACATAATCACTCCACATATTATCCTTTAATGGGGACGGCGTGGATTTCACTTACTGTTTTGTTGTCGGATTGGGAGTCTGTGGAGCGGCAATTTGTGGTCTTTCTTCGCTCGGCAGTGTACACTTAACCTCCTACACACGGCAGTGCACGGCTATGCATATGTGGCTGTACCTGGATCTGTTCACTCGACATGAAACTGACACATTGAATAGAAAGGCAGTCTGGTTTTATGTAAAATTTCACCTGAACATTTTTTAATCCTCCCCTCCCTCATTTATAAGAGACTGGCAACAAAGTATCAAAGTGTTTGCCAAAGTATCAAAGCACCTGGCAAATTGCAGGACTCTGTTTCAAGATACAGGGACATATCTGTGGGAAAGGAGGGTCTGACGTGGGGGACACCAATAAGCCACTCTGCCATGCCCAGAGTATTTAAAGAGCATATGTCAGCAGGATCAACCCTATGAAACCAGGCATAATTACCTGATAGACTTGTTTCTGATGATTAAGACAATACCGGTCTTGTGAAAATTGGTCGTGGCCTTCCTGAGAAAAAAAGATTTTTATTCTGCTAGCAAGTGATGGTTGAGTGCACCCTAGGGGCGGGGCCTAGTGCCTCAGTGCACTTCAGTGTTCAAGTGCCGGCCACGCCCCTATTTGCACTGAAGCATTCACCTCCATAAAGAATAAAAGTCTTATTTCTCAGGAATGCTGCAACCGATTTTCACAAGACAGGTATCATTTTAATCAGCAGGATCAACCCTACCAGGCAGTATACCTGATTTAACAGGGCTGATGCTCTTTCAGTGCAAGACTAATGGAAAAAAACAATGTTTTTTGAAGGAAAACTCAGTGACCATAGGCATGTATATCACAGAAGCCCATGCTTCTGCTCTGAGGGTTTTTTGAGAGGGAGAGCCCAGCCCCATTGGGCACCATCCTCTTTGTCACTGGGTGGTGAAAATCTGTACATGGACTACATTTTTATCAATCAATATACTCTAGGCCCCCCTGTCCTGGGTGGCAAAAACCCAAAGCCATAACGGGGAGCCCATTTTAATTTTTGCTATGTTGCCCCCTCTGTTCTATGCTTACCACTGCCAGATCCAACCCACATGACAAATCCCCCCTCACCCCCAAATCTGTGTACCAAGTGGGGTGAAGAACAGGGAGCCTTGTCCAAATGGCATAACACAGGCATTAAAATGGCTCTGTCACCAGGATCAACCCTATTAAACCAGTCATACTCTCTAGTGGGGCTCATCATGCTGATTAAAACTTTCTTTTGTCTGTATGTTAAACGGCTGCAGAGAAATCTGTGTTTTATTCATATGCAAATGAGCAATTGGAGCACTCAGAGACAGAGCTGAATCCTCTGAGCACTGCTCTGCACACTCCCCTTGATTGACAGGACTAGACATGCTGAGGGCAGAGCTGTGTCCTGGCCTATACATATCTAATGTATATGTGTAATATACACACAGCGTACTATAGCTTCACCACACTGAGATCTGCTCAGAAAGCTAATATACAAATTACTGCTTTATTCACAAGCACAATATATGATTATACAGACACCAGTAATATGTGTTATCTTATAAGTATAGGAAAGACATGCTGAGGGCAGAGCTAGCTGTGTCCTAGTGTGTACATATCATATACTCTATGTACTATAGCTTCGCCACACTGAGATCTGCTCAGAAAGCTCAGAGCTGTGTCCTAGCATCTACATATCATATACACTATGTACTATAACTTCACCACACTGAGATCGGCTCAGAAAGATATTCTACATATCACTGCTTTATTCACAGGCACAATATATGATTATACAGACACCAGTAATATGTGTTATCTTATAAGTACAGGAAAGACATGCTGAGGGCAGAGCTGTGTCCTAACATCTACTGTACATATCATATACTCTATGTACTATAGCTTTACCACACTGACATCTGCTCAGAAAGCTCATCTACATATCACTGCTTTATTCACAGGCACAATATATGATTATACAGACACCAGTAATATGTGATAGTTTATAAGTATAGGAAAGACATGCTGATGGCAGAGCTGTGTCCTAACATCTACTGTACATATCATATACACTATGTACTATAGCTTTACCACACTGAGATCGGCTCAGAAAGATATTCTACATATCACTGCTTTATAATATGTAATATGCTTTGGAATATACACACAGCGTGCTATAGCTTCACCACACTGAGATCTGTTCAGAAAGCTAATATACAAATTACTGCTTTATTCACAAGCACAATATATGATTATACAGACACCAGTAATATGTGTTATCTTATAAGTATAGGAAAGACATGCTGAGGGCAGAGCTGTGTCCTAGCATCTACATATCATATACTCTATGTACTATAGCATTACCACACTGAGATTGGCTCAGAAAGATATTCTACATATCACTGCTTTAATCATAGGCACAATATGTGAGTATACGGACACCAGTAAGAAGTGATATATTATAAGTATGGAAAATGGAAAAAGCTATTGGAGAGATTCCTGATTTGAATCTGAGGAGAGACTTTGAAGTTTTTTTCTTCCATATTTAACCCATTATAAAAGTCTATGTCCTTATAATATTGAGAGTAATGGTCTTTTTTTTTTACAAAGCTAATAAATATTATTGGTTTCTTTATAATCATATATTGTGTCTATTAAATATAAATAGAAAAAATAGAAAAAAACACTATTCTCAATATAGTCAGTCCTTATTATTTTATTGATTATATATTATAGTATAGCCTATTAATATGGTTTAATATAATAATAATAATAATAATAATAATAATAATAATAATAAAAAGGCTTGTTTCTCAAAGTCTGAGAGTCTTTTAGGTGTTATCTTTTGCAAAGTCCAGGCAGATTTCATGTGTCTTTTACTGAGGACAGGCATCTTTCTAGCGGCTCTGCCATAAAACCCAGATTGGAAGACTGCTGCAGTGATGGTCGACTTTCTGGAAGTTTCCATCTGCACACAGGATCGTTGGAGCTCACCCAGAGTGACCATTGAGTTCCTGGTCTTCTCTCTTACCAGGTTCCTTCTCCCCCAATCACTTAGTTTGGTGGAGCAGCAGCTCTAAGAAGAGTCTTGGTTGTTCCTAATGTCTTCCATTTAAGTATTATGGAGGCCATTGTGCTCTTAGGAACTTTCAGTGCAGAAAAAATGTTTTGTCCACTTTTCCATATGTGTTCTTCCACACAATCCTGTCTCTGAGCTCTACAGACAGTTCACTCCTCCTCATGGCTTGGTTTTTTGCTCTGATGCATCGTCAGCTGTGAGATCTTATACAGACAGGGCTGAGTCTTCACAAATCATGTTCAATCATCTGAATTTACCACAGGTGACTCCAGTCAAGGTGTAGAAACATCTCAGAGATGAAATCGAGAAATGGAAAGTCCCCAAAGCTAAATGTCAAGGGTCATAGCTATAGATGAGTGAAGTGATTCGTTGATTCGTATCGAATCTTGGAAATTTTCAGCTGCAAAGCGAATCCGAATATTAGGTGATTTGATTTGGCTTTGTACGCATTCGCTATGTAGTTGTCCTATAAATTATACGCTATTGCTACGTATAAGTTACTCTATACGCTGTTGCGTACGAATTCAATTCATTAGCGAACTTTTACTGTTAGTTTGTTCATCGAGTGCAAAAGCCCGGGAAAAAAGTGGTCACCTGACCTAGTGGGTAGGGCTTGCTTTCATTGGCTCAGGCTCGGTAAGCCAGTGACGCATCACTTCTGCTGCGACTGCTGAGACGAGCAGAAGCACTGTGTGTGAAGTTCTGAGACTCTGAGACCTGTTTTGAGAAAATTGGGGTGTAATTGCTCTGGGAATCCATATTACACATATCAGGGATACTGCAGGGTAAGTGCAGGGCCAGTGCAGGGCAAGTAATTAATCAGGCAGGGAGAGACAGGGAGAGAGACAGGGACAAAGACCAGCTGCAGGGCCATAGAGTGAATTGAAAAATATCTGTAATGGATAAGCAAAAGGGGTCCAGTTCCAGCCAGACCTCAAACGCTAAACAAAAAGTGAAGGTGGCACAGGGCAGCATTGCCAAAGGACCTGTAGCCGGAGCTTCTACTAGTAGTATTCGCAATACTCACCCTGCCGTAACCCTGCCCGGGGTCCACACGGTGATGAAATGATGGCGCAAGCCTCGGATCACCTGTTGGATCACCTCCTTTTTATGCTGGTTCGGGTAGCAGTGTGTGCCATTATAATCCTGCAGGTCCATCAGCCGGATCTTGTATTTAAGCTTTGCAGAGCTAAATGCTGATGATCGCCTGGATGCCATTTGTAAAACTTTGCTCTGCGGCCTGTGCACGCCGCGGCCTCTCAACTCGTGCGTGCCTGCGTATTACGTAATCGCTAAACAATAGTACGCTGAGGATTCGTGTGCAATTTGCATGCTCATGCGTACGTGTTCAAAGAGGTTGTGTACCTTTTTTACCTGAACGTTCGTTATTAGTGCGCGAATGTTCAGTAAAAGCCATATAATTACGTATATTTTGTATGCAAATTCAACGAATCTATTCGTCTAATATACGAATCTTGGGAAACGTTCGACGAATAAAATTTTGCATGATTCGTTCATTTCTAGTCATAGCAAAGGGTCTGACTACTTATGCCAAATTTTAGTCTTTAGTTTTTAATAAATTTGCAAAGCTTTCTAAAATTCTGTTTTCACTTTCTCATTATGGGGGATTGAGTCCAGAATGATGAAAAAGTATGAAGACTTTCCGAATGCACTGTATTTATCTTCTGTGTCTGAGATTATTTTGGCTAAACTGATGGATAGGATCTCATTAAAGCTCTTGTGTCTGAGCAAACTGTAATGGATGCTGCCCTGCATGTACAAGAATATAACTACTATAATACTGCTCCTATATACAAGAATATAACTACTATAATACTGCTCCTATATACAAGAATATAACTACTATAATACTGCCCCTATGTACAAGAATATAACTACTATAATACTGCTCCTATATACAAGAATATAACTACTATAATACTGCTCCTATGTACAAGAATATAACTACTATAATACTGCTCCTATATACAAGAATATAACTACTATAATACTGCTCCTATGTACAAGAATATAACTACTATAATACTGCTCATATGTACAAGAATTATAACTACTATAATACTGCTCCTATGTACAAGATTATAACTACTATAAACTGCTCCTATGTACAAGATATAACTACTATAATACTGCTCCTATGTACAAGAATATAACTACTATAATACTGCTCCTATGTACAATATATAACTACTATAATACTGCTCCTATGTACAAGAATATAACTACTATAATACTGCTCCTATGTACAAGAATAATAACTACTATACTACTGCTCCTATGTACAAGAATATAACTACTATAATACTGCTCCTATGTACAAGAATATAACTACTATAATACTGCTCCTATGTACAAGAATATAACTACTATAATACTGCTCCTATGTACAATAATATGACTACTATAATACTGCTCCTATGTACAAGAATATAACTACTATAATACTGCTCCTATGTACAAGAATATAACTACTATAATACTGTTCCTATGTATAAGAATATAACTACTATAATACTGCTCCTATGTACAAGAATATAACTACTATAATACTGCTCCTATGTACAAGAATACCTAAAATAATACTGCTCCTATGTACAAGAATATAACTACTATAATACTGCTCCTATGTACAAGAATATAACTACTATATTACTGCCTCCTATGTACAAGAATATAACTACTATAATACTGCTCCTACGTACAAGAAATATAACTACTATAATACTGCCTCCTATGTACAAGAATATAACTACTATAATACCGCCTCCTATGTACAAGAATATAACTACTATAATACTGCCTCCTATGTACAAGAATATAACTACTATAATACTGGCCTCCTATGTACAAGAATATAACTACTTATAATACCGCCTCCTATGTACAAGAATATAACTACTATAATACTGCCTCCTATGTACAAGAATATAACTACTATAATACTGCTCCTATGTACAAGAATATAACTACTATAATACTGCCTCCTATGTACAAGAATATAACTACTATAATACCGCCTCCTATGTACAAGAATATAACTACTATAATACGCCTCCTATGTAAAAAACTACTATATACTGCCTCCTATGTACAAGAATATAACTACTATAATACTGCCTCCTATGTACAAGAATATAACTACTATAATACTGCCTCATGTACAAGAATATAACCGCTATAATACTGCTCCTATGTACAAGAATATAACTACTATAATACTGCCCTATGTACAAGAATATAACTACTATAATACTGCCCTATGTACAAGAATATAACTAATATAATACTGCTCCTATGTATAGGACAAGTGATTATGGGTGAATTAATTTTCTACTTCTTGTATCTGATGTTGAATGAATGAAAGGTTTGTGGTAACTTTTCACTTTGCTAGGAGAGAACAGAGTATCAGACGGTTTTATGTCTTTCTGTCAGCTTGAGTTCTCAGGAGGGCGAAAAAAAATAATGCGATTTTTCCAATTGCCAGAAATTCTCCGGTGTGAAATCTCTGCCATGTCTGGGACGGTATTACATTCTTAACATAAAATCAACAGTGTTGTTGTTGGAGGGAAATGGATCTGCGGAGGGGAAACAGCAGCGGCTTTTTATAGAGTGTCAAGAATTTTTATTATACAAAAATGGGGGAATGAATAATCAGAGTGGGCGACGTGCTATGCTCTCCAGTAATGAGAGGATATATTTATGTCAGCTATATGCAAAGCTGCGAGCTCAGGGTCTATCCTGGTGTAGGCATATTTCATCTCCGAACATCGGCAGAAGGTGATCTCTGCTCCAGTACCTTATTTCCTTATCTGTGTGCAGGCAGGAGCAGGAAGCAATTCTAACACAATTTGTATCCGTGTTCTCAGTACCAGTAAGTGGCTACAAAAGGGGGTAAAATGCAGACAACATCGCTTTGTTATTTAACCCTACATGGATCATGTTGATAGGATAGTGTAAAAATGTTCCAAATTTGTACAACTAGCAGTATTGATCTCTGCAGCAGTCCTGTAAAAAACAAACTCTGTGTCCAGACTGTACATAAAGCAGCTCTATCTTCCTCTCCCCCAGCAGTAACTCTCAGCACCTTACATGCAGTCAAAAATGTCATAGAAACATCCACTTTTTCTGTCCATGTCCTCTGAGACTCTTCTTTCTTGTCACCCCCATAGCAGGGGGTGGCTTACAGAGTAAATCATGGGGCTTTGTGGTTTTCTGCGTCGGTGCCTCATATGGTATCTAGATACCAATTTTCCCCACAGTTCTCCAGTATAATAAATGGGGGTGCACAGGGTCAAAGGTTCAATTTTAATGAAGACACACAATTGGAGAAATGAACTATTACAAAGTCACCACTGAAATCAATAGACTGTTCATGACATGTTGGGTCTTCCAGGGTTGGAGGTACTCTTTGTAGCTCCTCTCACCTCCTGCTCATAGAGTCCTCAGACTCCAGGGTTGGAGGAACTCTTTGTACCTCCTCTCACCTCCTGCTAATAGAGTTCTCAGACTCCAGGGTTGGAGGAACTCTTTGTAGCTCCTCTCACCTCCTGCTAATAGAGTCCTCAGACTTCAAGGTTGGAGGTACTCTTTGTAGCTCCTTTCACCTCCTGCTCATAGAGTCCTCAGACTCCATCCAGGGTTGGAGGAACTCTTTGTAACTCCTCTCACCTACTGCTAATAGAGTCCTCAGACTCCAGGGTTGGAGGAACTCTTTGTAGCTCCTCTCACCTCCTAATAGAGTCCTCAGACTCCAGGGTTGGACGAACTGTTTGTAGCTCCTCTCACCTCCTAAGAGTCCTCAGACTCCAGGGTTGGAGGAATTCTTTGTACCTCCTCTCACCTCCTAATAGAGTCCTGAGACTCCAGGGTTGGAGGAACTCTTTGTAGCTCCTCTTACCTCCTGCTAATAGAGTCCTCAGACTCCAGGGTTGGAGGAACTCTTTGTAGCTCCACTCACCTCTTGCTAATAGAGTCCTCAGACTCCAGGTTTGGAAGGACTCTTTGAGCTCCTCTCACCTCTTGCTAATAGAGTCCTTAGACTCCAGGGTTGGAGGAACTCTTTGTAGCTCATCTTACCTTCAGCTAATAGTCCTCAGACTCTAGGGTTGGAGGAACTGTTCGTACCTCCTCTCACATACTGCTAATAGAGTCCTCAGACTCCAGGGTTGGAGGAACTCTTTGTAGCTCCTCTCACCTTCAGCTAATAGAGTCCTCAGACTCTAGGGTTGGATGAACTGTTCGTACCTCCTCTCACCTACTGCTAATAGAGTCCTCAGGCTCCAGGGTTGGAGGAACTCTTTGTACCTCCTCTCACCTCCTGCTAATAGAGTCCTCAGACTCCAGGGTTGGAGGAACTCTTTGTAGCTCCTCTCACCTCCTGCTAATAGAGTCCTCAGACTTCAAGGTTGGAGGTACTATTTGTAGCTCCTCTCACCTCCTGCTAATAGAGTCCTCAGACTTCAAGGTTGGAGGTACTCTTTGTAGCTCCTCTCACCTCCTGCTCATAGAGTCCTCAGACTCCATCCAGGGTTGGATGAACTCTTTGTAGCTCCTCTCACCTACTGCTAATAGAGTCCTCAGACTCCAGGGTTGGAAGGACTCTTTGTAGCTCCTCTCACCTCCTGCTAATAGAGTCATCAGACTCCAGGGTTGGAGGAACTCTTTGTAGCTCCTCTCACCTCCTAATAGAGTCCTCAGACTCCAAGGTTGGAGGAACTGTTTGTAGCTCCTCTCACCTCCTGCTAATAGAGTCCTCAGACTTCAAGGTTGGAGGTACTCTTTGTAGCTCCTCTCACCTCCTAATAGAGTCCTCAGACTCCAGGGTTGGAGGAACTCTTTGTAGCTCCTCTTACCTCCTGCTAATAGAGTCCTCAGACTCCAGGGTTGGAGGAACTCTTTGCAGCTCCACTCACCTCTTGCTAATAGAGTCCTCAGACTCCAGGGTTGGAAGGACTCTTTGTAGCTCCTCTCACCTCCTAATAGAGTCCTCAGACTCCAGGGTTGGAGGAACTCTTTGTAGCTCATCTTACCTCCTAATACAGTCCTCAGACTCCAGGGTTGGAAGGACTCTGTAGCTCCTCTCACCTCCTGCTAATAGAGTCCTCAGTCTGCAGGGTTGGAGGAACTCTTTGTAGCTCCTCTCACCTCCTGCAAATAGAGTCCTCAGACTCCAGGGTTTGAAGGACTGTGTAGCTCCTGTCACCTCCTGCTAATAGGGTCCTCAGACTCCAGGGTTGGAGGAACTCTTTGTAGCTCCACTCACCTCCTGCTAATAGAGTCCTCAGACTGCAGGGATGGAGGAACTCTTTGTAGCTCCTCTCACCTCCTGCAAATAGAGTCCTCAGACTCCAGGGTTGGAGGAACTCTTTGTAGCTCATCTTACCTTCAGCTAATAGAGTCCTCAGACTCTAGGGTTGGAGGAACTGTTCGTACCTCCTCTCACATACTGCTAATAGAGTCCTCAGACTCCAGGGTTGGAGGAACTCTTTGTAGCTCCTCTCACCTTCAGCTAATAGAGTCCTCAGACTCTAGGGTTGGATGAACTGTTCGTACCTCCTCTCACCTACTGCTAATGGAGTCCTCCGTCAGACACACCATCTATTAACTCAGAAGACTTCAATATGGGGTTTCTGTAGCACACATGTCCTTTAATAACCAATACATTGCTATGGGCAATTTTGCTCCAAGTCTCCTTTTGGTACCGATCTTCTTGAGGTTCCATGGACAATTCACAACAGTCTGACATATAGACTGAAACTATCGGGCCCTAAAGCAAAAGCTGTACCTGAATCCACCATCATTTCACATATAGGCTCCAGAGGACTAGGGCCTGTTAGGTCGTGAATACTGTGCAACCACAAAGGGTGCAAAACTGGGGGGACCCACCATGGTACTTGAACAGGTTTGGATTAGTGCTACTCCTAAGGGCATTATCTAAGTGGCTCCCCAAGTGTTCACCTTTAACCCTTATACAGGGATCTGGACTTTACAGCAGGGGAACTACTAGGTCACTATCTCTTGGAGGTCAGGTCCGGTAAACAAACATGGCCTTATCAGCAAACCGGCAAACTAGAAGGAAAATACATAAATTGCAGCCGCACACCGCTACCAGATAAAGCACAAAATGCTAAAGTGATATAGTATTCCAAAGCTCATGCTATGCTTGTATAATAAATTAGAGACTCTTGGCAAATACATTTTGTACAAAATTTATCTGAGCCCACTCACCACAGAGTGGGCTAGAACCTATTGCTCAGGCATCTTTCTACAGGGGAAGGTTACTAAATTACCTGAGGATAACAAGATATTGGCTGGGGAAGACTAGATCACTGTTTAACAGCCTGAGGCAATGAGAGTACACTATGGGCAGAGAAAGGCATTGCCAGCACGAAGCAGGCCTCAGCCTGTGTGGAAGGTGCATCACTACTCTGCCAGTCAGATTGCCAGTTGGGGGGGGGGAGAACACTGGCAGAGACAAACCACCGGATCCCTGCAGCTATGGAGTGGGTGAGCAAGGCAGTGGCCATGTCCACCATTGACCCTGATGGCTGGCATCGACAATCCCATACCCAAAACTATGGAAAGGGTCCATCTAATTCCTTAGCCAGGTGTTCTCCCTTTAAGCCTTATACTGGGATCTGGACTTTGCTGCAGGGGAACTACTAGGCACTATTTCTTGGAGGTCAGGTAAACAAGCATGGTCTTATCAGCAAACCGGCAAACTAGAACCTATTGCTCAGGCACATTTCTACAGGGGAAGGTGACTAAAGTAGCCTAGGCTAGCAAGATATTGGCTGGGGAAGACTAGATAATTGTTTAAGAGCCTGAGTGAGCGAGAGCACCCTATGGGCAGAGAGAGGCATTGCCAACACAAACCAGGTAAAAGATACATCACTACTCTGGCAGTCAGATTGCCAGGCGGGGGGAGGAAGACACTAGCAAAGCTGAACCACCGGAGCCCAGCAGCTATGGAGTGGGTGAGCAAGGCAGCAGCCATGTCCACCATTGGCCCTGATGGCTGGCATCGACAATCCCATAACCGAAACTATGGAAAGACAGCTGTAAAGAGTCCATCTACTTCCTTAGTGTATTGATTGAACGGTGTTGTTTATGTATCTATCTGGCGGTATTAATTTAATCATTGTATTGACACAACATAAGAGAAAGTGAAGGTGTGCACGAGGCATCATGCAACGTGGGCACCATTCAGGACCAGCCCTGCCCCCTCCACAGTCCACAGTATCTGGCAGGCGTCCTGCTCTTGTCTTCACTCCCCCGCGCTGTGCCAGCTCCGGCGGGTATTAAGTTGGCTTTACGGTGTCATCCTTCTTCATGAATTTTTTAGTGTTTACTGTAAATCCTAGTACTTAAAGATTGATGGCGGATCTTCACATACAATCCTCATCCAATTCGCCACAAAGACGTATTTGCTTTCCTCCTAATTTTCATTATTATCTCAGAACTCATTTTCACCTTTCCCGTCTCGCCCGCCTTCTCATTTTTCAATCCTCCATCTGCAGGAAAAATACTTTCCATATAACAACATTTACCCAACATGTTGATTTGATTAGTGTGGAAACTGATGAGTGTTCTGCGGGAGAGACGTGGCGGAGCTGCGGGGATTTTGTATCTCCCTCTAGCCGCTCGCCTCGTCCTCGCTTCCAGCTAAATGATGCTGTGTAATAGTTTCCGAGGCCGATGCATCTATCACCGCCGCGTTGGGTCAGATTGGACAAGCCGTTTCTTCACAAAGCAAATTTTATGCATTGGATGCGAGGAAATGATGTTCTGAACACCTCCAGCAATGGTAACGGCCAGTCATTTCTATCCCGCGGATGGGGTCTGAGCCGTATCAATGGGTAACCACTTATAACGGATGTAATTCCGTCTGATATCGCCCCGCTAAATGCTTAGTTGATTATTTTTTTTTTGCTTTGGTTCCATTAAAGCTGAGAGCAGCGGAGGAATGTGATGTTCCTGAGCAGCGCTATTACACATAATTAAGGTTTATAGCCTGGCGTGTCTGCAGTGGAGGAGATGTCTGGACTACTCCAGGGAATGGATGATAGAGGGCACCCACAGCTGCCACACAAGGAGGAGAGCGTCAGCTCAGGAGCCCCAGTGTGACAACTAAACCTTGGATTCTCTCCTCCGGACTTCATGATGCAGCCAGAAAATATACAACTGCAACCATTGCTGCAACAGTGCCCAACCCTACGTGTACATGGGTGGCATAAAATACACAGCACCAACCCCCCCTCCTCCAAAAGACAATGCAATGTAAACAAATACAGGAGGGTAAACCAGTGCAAGAGGAAATCACCAGTGTAAACCAGTGCAAGAGGAAATCACCAGTGTAAACCAGTGCAAGAGGAAATCACCAGTGTAAACCAGTGCAAGAGGAAATCACCAGTGTAAACCAGTGCAAGAGGCAAATCACCAGTGTAAACCAGTGCAAGAGGAAATCACCAGTGTAAACCAGTGCAAGAGGAAATCACCAGTGTAAACCAGTGCAAGGGGCACATCACCAGGGTAAACCAGTGCAAGAGGAAATCACTAGTGTAAACCAGTGCAAGAGGAAATCACCAGTGTAAACCAGTGCAGGAGGAAATCACCAGTGTAAACCAGTGCAAGAGGAAATCACCAGTGTAAACCAGTGCAAGGGGCACATCACCAGGGTAAAACCAGTGCAAGAGGAAATCACCAGTGTAAACCAGTGCAAGAGGAAATCACCAGTGTAAACCAGTTGCAGAGGAAATCACCAGTGTAAACCAGTGCAAGAGGCACATCACCAGTGTAAACCAGTGCAAGAGGAAATCACCAGTCTAAACCAGTGCAAAGAGGAAATCACCAGTGTAAACCAGTGCAGAAGGAAATCACCAGTGTAAACCAGTGCAAGAGGAAATCACCAGTGTAAACCAGTGCAAGGGGCACATCACCAGTGTAAACCAGTGCAAGAGGAAATCACCAGTGTAAACCAGTGCAAAGGGGCAACACACCAGTGTAAACCAGTGCAAGAGGAAAATCACCAGTGTAACAGTAAACCAGGTGCCCAGTGCAAGAGGAAATCACCAGTGTAAACCAGTGCAAGAGGCACATCACCAGTGTAAACCAGTGCAAAAGGAAATCACCAGTGTAAACCAGTGCAAGGGGAACATCACCAGTGTAAACCAGTGCAAGAGGAAATCACCAGTGTAAACCAGTGCAAGGGGAACATCACCAGTGTAGACCAGTGCAAAAGGAAATCACCAGTGTAAACCAGTGCAAGGGGAACATCACCAGTGTAAACCAGGGCAAGGAGCACATCACCAGTGTAAACCAGTGAAAGGGGCACATCACCAGTGTCCGCCTCACTACAACCAGACCATAGAATACTGCACACAGTGGACTTTTATGCCCAGAAGACAGTAAACTTCCATAAACCACAGAAATATAGACTGCTGTACAAACACACTACAGACTATAGACTGCCATCCACAGCACACTACATCTTATAGTCTGCAATACACTACAGACTACAGACTGCTGTACACAACACACTACAGAGTATAGATTACCATACACCACACACAACAGACTAAAGACTGCCATAAGACTATACACTGCCATTCAAAACAGACTATAGACTGCCATACACAACAGACTATAGACTGTCATACACAACAGACTATAGACTGCCATAAGACTATACACTGCCATACACAACATACTATAGACTGCCATACACAACAGACTATAGACTGCCATACACAACAGACTACAGACTGCTGTACATAACACACTACAGACTATAGATTACTATACACCACACACAACAGACTATAGACTGCCATCCACAGCACACTACATCTTATAGTCTGCAATACACAACAGACTACAGACTGCTGTACACAACACATTACAGAGTATAGATTACCATACACCACACACAACAGACTGAAGACTGCCATACACAACAGACTATAGACTGCCATAAGATTATAGACTGCCATACACAACAGACTATAGACTGCCATAAGGCTATAGACTGCCATAAGACTACAGACTGCAATACACAACAGACTACAGACTGTTGTACATAACACACTACAGAGTATAGATTACCATACACCACACATAACAGACTACAGACTGCCATAAGACTAAAGACTGCCATACACAACAGACTACAGACTGCTGTACATAACACACTACAGACTATAGATTACCATACACCACACACAACAGACTACAGGCTTCCATACACAATAGATTGAGGAACTATAGAGTCAGGATCAGTTGGGTTCTGACGCCAGTTCCCCCTGATCTGCATATAGAAGGAGCCATGGTCTCAATGTCGTGGGCTGAGCTGTAGGACAATGGGTGTTGTAGTGCCCGCTCTTTTAGTGTCGGGGTCCCAGTGCTCCTCACTGCTGCCCTTTCAGCAGGGTCCAGGGGGGTCAGATGTTTACAGATCATACATTGCCAGCCCGTGTTCGGGATGGACCTTCAAAGTTATATTCTGAAGATTCTGGCTCCAAAATGAGTAAATTCTTATCTACTTACAGTGCCTTGCGAAAGTATTCAGCCCCCGGGAACTTTTCAACCTTTTGCCACATTTCAGGCTTCAAACAAAAAGATATAACATTTTACATTTTTGGTGAAGAATCAACAACAAGTGGTCACAATTGTGAAGTGGAAAGAAATTTATTGGATCATTTAAACTTTTTTTGTAATAATAAAACTGAACAGTGGGGCGTGCAAAATTATTAGTCCCCCTTGCATTAATACTTTGCTGCGATTCCATCTGCGGTCTCTTGGGGGATGTCTCTATCAGTTTTCACATCTAGAGACTGAAATTCTTGCCCGTTCTTCCTCTTTGAGGTTGGATGGAGACGTTTGTGAACAGCAGTTTTCAGCTCTTTCCACATATTCTCCATTGGATTCAGGTCTGGACTGTGACTTGGATATTCTAAGACCTGGAGACCTTTATTTTTGAACCCTTCCATTGTAGATTTTGCTTTCTGTTTGGGATCATTGTCTTGTTGGAAGATAAATCTCCGTCCTAGTCTCAGGTCTTTTCATCCAGAATGGTCTGTATTGGCTCCATCCCATCATCTTCCCTGTCCCTGCTGATGAAAAGCCCAAAACCATGATGCTGCCCCCACCATGTCTGACAGTGGGGATGGTGTGTTCAGGGGGATGAGCTGTGTCGATTTTACACCAAACATATTGTTTTTCCAAAAAGTTGGATTTTGGTTTCATCTGAGCAGAGCCCCTTCTTCCACATGTTTGGTGTCTCCCAGGGGCTTGTGGTAAACTGTAAACCAGACTTTTTCTGGATATCTTTGAGAAATGTCTTTCTTCTTGCCACTTCTTCCATAAAGGGCAGATTTGTGAAGTGTTGGACTGATTGTTGTCCTATGGACAGACTCTCCCACCTCAGCTGTAGATCTCTGCAGTTCATCCAGAGTGATCATGGGCCTCTGGCTCCATCTCTGATCAGTCTTCTCCTTGTTTAGAGGGACGGCCGGGTCTTGGTAGATTTGCAGTGGTCCTGATACTCCTTCCATTTCAATATGACGCTTGCACAGAGCTCCTTGGGATGTTTAAAGCTTGGGAAATCTTTTGGCATCCAAATATCCGGCTTTAAAACTTCTCCACAACAGTATCAGGGACCTGCCTGGTGTGTTCCTTGTCTCCATGATGCAGAACCCTGAGACTATCACAGAGCAGGTGCATTTATACGGAGACTTGATTACACACAGGTGGATTCTATTTATCTTCATCAGTCATTTAGGACGACATTGGATCATTCAGAGATCAGAGATCAACTTCTGGCTGAAAGTAAATGAGCCGAATAATTTTGCACGCAAATTTTCAGTTTTTATTACAAAAAAGTTTAAATGATCCAATAAATTTCGTTCCACTTCAACAATTGTGACCCACTTGTTGTTGATTCTTCACCAAAAAAGTAAAATGTTATATCTTTTTTAAGCCTGAAAGTGGCAAAAGGTTGAAAAGTTCCAGGGCTGAATACTTTCGCAAGGCACTGTATATCAGGGTCACAACCAGGACCCTTCAAGGGGATTGGACTTGGCAGAGTGTCAGGTGGTGGGGCCACGTAAAGCTCCTGCACTGGGGCCCCGGCTTAATTTACACCTTGATTGATGCAGTGAATGTCCAGGATCTGTATTTTGTAATCATTTAACTGCAAAAAAGTTTCAACTTGCAAGTACGGGCGGTAAACTCTGGAACCTGTGCACAGGTATCTGTATTCAATAGGGATATAGGCCTGTCTCTTTAAGAAAATGTATTGATTACAGGGAGGGTATAACTACAGTCTCTGTGAAAAAAGTCTCTCAGGGGCCACACTGTTCCTACTAGCAGGCGAGGGACC